>JACEFZ010017227.1:32500-59346 GCA_014155875.1 Cepaea nemoralis
TAGTTTTTTTCTTGCCAAATGGGCAATTGCAAAGTAGTGCTGTATTGTAGATGGTGTCGCGAAAATGACTCCATCTCTCGGTGGAATTTCGGTTTGTGGGTTCAGGCAGAGTATCCGCTAGAGCCTGCATGAATTTGTTGACCTTCTCTTTATTTTGGGTGCCGCTGGTGTCAATGAGTTGTCTTCCTTCTGTTCTGCATCTGTAGATTCTCTTGGGCTTTATCTTCACCTTGCTGGATGTCGTGTCTTCCTTTAAAGTGTCGTCCCTGGAGGGAGGGGAGTCAACACCCACATTATAATTTTTTTTTTCCTATCAATATCCTGGAGAATCCACCAGCTTCCGTCCAACACACTCCTTCAGTTCATGGACACCTTTTCCTCTCTCTCTATCACTGTCGTACTATGCCCCCTCTCATTCTTCCCCACGCAACATATTCAAAAACTCTTGCTTCTAAAAATTAATAAAGATTAATTTATTAAAAGAAAAGTGTAATGTACGTGAGACGTGTATGCGAAGAAAATGTGTGATGTGTTCTATAATGTGTTTACGATCGGACCCTCAGATAATAGCATAGTCAGTTCATCCTTGCAAGGACACACCACAGCACGTTAAGTCAGAACAAGTCCATCTCACCCAGTACTGTATCTCTCCTGCCGGACACCGACTGTCATCTGTAGCTACCTGGTAATCCATCTTCCTGATCATCCGAATTAGATACTGTTTGTAATTTACAGCTGATCATGGACCGATTGCACACCACACATTATAAGTTCCTATCGTTCCTAAAAAATGTACGAATCCTTTGTTGTGTGTACGTAGGTATCACTGTTATTGTTAATATACTTGATCCTAACTATTGTCTATAAAGTCTCAAGTATGAGGTCTTTCGTAATATTTCACTGGAATCTATCACACCATGTGACTTACATTTTAATATTCTCGTTCCTTTAACAAAGTTTGTATGGTGTGTGACATATCATCAATCATCACCCATCCTAGGTGAACCTTAACACACAGGAATCGTTATATTGGTTGGCTCTTCTGAGCCATGTTATGGTGAACCCTCTTGATTATGAGTCCAGCGTAAACATAATACCATCTTTCTTCTCGGACGTTATTCCTTTTCCGTAAGAAACATTTGAGTGTTCAACTGGTGTTCTCTCTAATGGGAGTTGATCTTGTTTCAAAACCAGTGTTGAACTTCCTCATAACTGGCAGGGAACCTTAGGCAACACCGCAGTTTGATCACATCACATCTACATTTGCCATGACAGGCACGTGTAAAATTAAATTAACTTAATTCGCACACGGTAGACACATTTCCACTCAGAACTGCAGTGTCAAAGCACGTCCGCCTAAATCAACAGTTTGAGTTACACTCTCTCCCCCAATCATGGTTTTTCACACAGCCTTGAATTGTTCTCGTGACGTTGTTGATGTCCTGCAGGTGTCCCAATGTTTTCAATTACAAACCCACAACTTTCTGTCATGTGGTGACAAGCAAAACCGCCATTCCGTTTAATGTCGGGAAATTCTAATTGATAGACGGACTGTTTTCTCCCGAGCTGGGCACTTCCGCTAGAATTCGACCTGTGTTTGAACTGTCAAGGGCGGCGTATTGATTCATCTCAATCACCCCCTCCACAGTAAACATCTGCAGCTGTTACTTTTTACCGTCCTGGGATTTTTGACATCCGATTTGTTTTTTCTGATAGTTAAAATAGTTGTGGCTGTGAAAACATCCAGTTAATCAGAATGTCTTTATTATCATCAACTGGTTAATCACGGTGTTTTTCGTGACATAGGCCCCCTCTTAAGAGAGTAATCCATCTCACTCTTCTCCACCGTGAGTTCAATCCAGATGATTTATTCCTCTTCTTCAGGAGCTGGGTGTCTTGACAAGAAATCCGCTCCAACATTTTCCTTCCCAGGAATGTACTCCACTGTGAAATAGTGTTGAAGTAGCAACGACCAACGCTTCAAACGGACGGTGAGCTTCTGAGAAGTAGCCAGGAACATCAGAGGCTGATGATACGACTGGACTCGAAACTTAACTCCATACAAATAGGGCTGGAATCTCAACGGTTGAATAATTCCTCTCAGCCTGGAGAAGTTTCTTACTTGCGTATGCCACAGGTTTCAAAACCGAAGCATCGTCTTTTCCTTCCTGTAACAATACTGCCCCAATCCCAATCGCATTCGCATCCGTTCTCAACACAAATGGTTTGGAAAGGTCAGGGAGCTGTAATACAGGTTTGTTGACCAAGGCCTCCTTTAACTGGCTATAGGCAGTCTCACATTCTGGTGTCCAAATGATTTGGTCCGGGAATCCCTTTTTCAAGGTTTCCGTCAATGGAGCTCCCAGTTCAGTGAAATGTGGAATAAATTTGTGGTAGAACCCACACAACGAGAGAGAAGATCGCACATCCTTCGTTTTTGGCCTTGGTGCATTTCTGATTTTCTCCAGGTTATTCTCTTCTGGGACAATGTGTCCTGGAGTGATGGTGTGACCTAGAAATTCCAGAGTCTGGTAACCAATCATGCACTTGGTTGGACGAGCGGTAAGCCCTGCTTCCTTGAGTCTATTAAACACTCTCTCCAAGGATTGCAAGTGGTCATCCAAGCTGTCACTGGAAATCAGAATATCATCCATGAATGAGATTATGGCCGGATCCTGTAAAGGATCTAGTAAAGTCCTCATCATGCGTGTAAACACACTGGGTGCATTGCTGAGTCCAAAGGGCATAATCTTGAATTCGTAGTGTCCACTTGTGTACTGAAAGCCAACAGTGGTCGAATCTCCGGTTTGGCTGGTATCTGATAATACCCGCGACTCAGATCTACCTTTGAAAAGTACCGAGCCTTATGGAGCCTAGCGAATAACTGGGTTGGATTCGGCAAAGTTTCCACCTGAAGCTGTGTATAACTGTTCAGAAGTCGGTAATCTATACACAACCGGTGTTCTCCACTTGGTTTGCGTAACAAAACTACCCCCGCGTTGTATGGGGATGTGGATGGCGCAATCACGTCATCCTCCAACAGTTTCTGTATTTCCTCCTCCAGGGCCTTTTTCTTTAGAGAATGGCACTGGGTAAACCTTCTGACGAACCGGCTCCTGTGTAGTCAAAGTCATCTCAAACTCAACCAACCTTGTTCGTCCTGGTTTATCAGTCAGTATCTCCTTATGAGACTTGAGAACCTGGGTTATCTTTTCCCTCTCCTGGGAGGTCAGATCAGGGTTCACTTGCACATCCCTATACGTTTCTTGGTGTACCAAGGGATATTCCCTGCCTTCGTTGGTTCCCACTTCCGTCTCCACTGCAACTGCCATTGCCATGAGGTGCGCTGCCTTCTCTCCTGTCTCTCTTCGTATTCCCGAAAGAGATTGATATGGAAAATCTTCGACTTTCCCCGGATCCGGATCTGATAGTTGGTTCTGAATATCACCCTTTCCACGGGGAATGGTAGTTGCCAACCTATCTCCAGTTTGTTTTTTCCCGTTGGGAGTAGCAACAAGACTTTGTCACCCACCTCTAGAGAACTTTCTTTAGACCTACGGTTGTAGTAAGCCGCATGTCTTTTTCTAGCCTTTTTCAAGTTTTGATTCGCCAGAGTCCATCCCTTGTGGAGATTTTCTTTCAGTTCCGCCACGGATTTATAGAAAGAGATCACTTCTTCTGACGTCCCCTCTTCAGTCCAACTCCTCAACATGGCTTCCAGCGGTCCTTTGATTGGACGACCAAACAGCAACGTGGCGGGTGGTAGTCTGTTGAGCCATTAGGAACCTCCCGATAGGCAAAGAGTGCTGCTGGGATTTATTCATCCCACCTATCAGGTTTTTTATGTGCCAGTTTCCTGAGCATTGTCATCAACGTGCCGTTGAAACGCTCTACTTGTCCATTGGCTTGAGGGTGGTAAGGGCTGGTATGTATGTGGTTAGAATGGAACACCCTAAATACCTCCTCCATGAGTTTTCCACAAAACTGACACTCATTGTACGTCAGAATTTGATCCGGAAAGCCTAATCTGGTAAAGGCCTCCATCAGTTCGTCCGCCACTCTTTTCGAGTCAATCGTGGTCAACGGTATGGCTTCACCCCACATTGTACAGCAATCCACCGTGGTGAGTATATACATGTTCCTCTTCCTAGTCAGGGAGAAGTGGACCCACAATATCGATGGCTACCCTCTCGAAAGGAGAGTTCATGAGGGGCATCTCACCCAACACCACCGGTGCTGTCCAGTGTTTCGGTGTCATCCTCTGGCACTCAGGGCATGACTTCACATACCGACGCACATCATCTGTCATTCCCGGCCAATAGTAGTGGCAGGAAATCTGCTGCATGGTGGCGGAAATACCCATGTGTCCACTAAAGGAGATGGTATGCCCCATATGAAGAATCTGGGACCGGTGAGCTTTCGGGACGACCAACTGACCGTATAGGTTGTCTCCCTTCCTGCTCTCCTGTAAATTATCCTATTCTTCATGTAGTACTGCCCCCGTCCTGGTGGATCAGCACTTCTCTGCAGCTTTTTGAATCAAGGACATAATGTAGCAACCTCACTCTGGGCAGTTCGTAGCTCCCCCGGCAGTGGGTTAGTCACAATTGCTTCTGCCTCTTCCGTTCTCGTCTGAGAGCGAGTCTGTATTGTTCCCATATGGATTGGCTCCCTGGTCATTTCCAGAAAGACATACCGGCAACCGAGGATTACTGGAAAAATGGGATCGGTCAATACAGCGGCCTTGATGGTGCCGATGACATACCTTGACCGAATCTCCAAATTAGCAATGGACAACTTCATGGCGACAGCACTCTTCTGTGCAGGCTGTATCTCCATGGTCTCACCTGTGAATTGTTCTGGATGTACCAGATCCGCAGAAATCACGGCCTCCCCGTCCAGTCCTGTGTCGTACAAACACTCCACTTGACGACTGTTAACCTCTACCAATTCCACTACAGGTGGTTTTTCCTGGTCTGGAGTCTCCTCCTCGTCCTCGACCTGTTCGGTGGGCTCCACCTTAGGTTTCCCCGGGCACACGACGAATTGAGGGTCTCCTGACTTTCCCCTGCAGTCAATAGCATTGTGCGTATTCGACCTGCAGTGGTTGCACCATTTCCCTGTCCTAGATTTTCTAGTGTCGGACTTGAGTGAGCTCTCCTGGTGGCGAGCTTCCTTGTTGACCTTGGCATTTTCAGTGACAACCTCCTTGGAAGTCACTTGACATGCTGCGAAGTGAGAGCTCTTAGCCTTCGAATTGCAGTTTCTCGTATTGTGAGAGGGTGACTTACACATGGAACACCACTTCACCGACCACGGTCGTTTTGGCGTGAAGCTTGAAGTGCTCTTGCTTCTCTCCTTCTTCTTCTCTGAACTATCCTCTGATTTTTGCACATAAGGTTCCCACTTTTTGGTTCCTGAGTTTTTGGCTTCCTTCTTGTCATGTTTCTCCTGACTTTTGGTGTTGGTGGAAAGGTTTTCCCCTGCCTCCCCATATACCTCGACGAACCGTTCTGCTAATTTTTTCACGAGGTCAATACGTTCCGCTCCTTGTTCTCCCAGGAACGTCCTGAGAGGTTTAGACATTTGCTTCTTCAGTTGGTCGACCACCATGAGCTCTTCCAGGCTCTCATAATCATGGGCGAACCCAGCCAAATCCATCCACTTATGGAGATAGGATTTTAGACGCAAACTGTAGGCGGCAAACAACTCCCCCGGTTCTCGTTTCGCTGCTCGAAATTTTTTCCGGTAGGTATGTGACGTAACCTCGAAGTTTCAGCAGAGCCGTCTTCAATTGTCATAATTGTTCTCATGTCCTGGTGGCAGACGAGAATAAACCTCGTAGCTGGTCCCGCGTAATCCCTGGGATAGCTTAAGACACATTTGTCACGGTCCAGACCCATATCCACGGACATGGCCTCGAAGCGTTGAAGGTACTGGTCAATCTTCTCTTTGTCCTCCTCGTAGACCGCCAGAGGAAACTTCATAACATGGTAACTATGTCCACCTGCTGGGGTTGTGCCTGTGATGGAAGAACCTCCAACTGCTCCCTCAGTTTTCCCATTAGATTGACTCTTCAACTCGAGTTCCCTCATCCGGTACTCGTGCTCCCTTTTCTGAGCTTCTTGTTTAGCTTCCATTTTTTGAGCTGCTTGCTCAGCTTCAAATTTCTTAGCTGCTTGCTCAGCTTCAAATTTCCTCGCAGCTTGTTCTGCTTCCAATTTCCTAGCTTCTTGTTCCAACTCCATCCTTCTCAAATCCAACTCAGCCTTTCTATCTTCTCTTTCTGCTTGACGATACTCTCTCTCCACTTCCTGTATGGAATCTGTTAGTGCAGAACCCGACAATCCCATTTCTTCCCCCTTTGCTCTTAGTTCTGCAGTTGTTAGTTTCGGAGTGGCCATTTTACAGAGAGGTAAGCTAGAAGGTTGAGTACAATTTAACTGCAAACTAATATACATATATATGACCAAGTACTATACATCTATATTTGCACCACATCCAGTACACCACAACACTATCACTCAGTGACAAGAGTAGAATCAGGACCACAGACCTATGCAGACGTGTGAAGTGTGAACAGGTAAGATATTTGTCCTAACCCCTATCCACATTCACTCTAGCTGGATTCTCCAATATGATATCTCCGTCTTATAACTAAGGATCCCGTGTCAAAAGACCCCGTTGTCAGAAGATCCTACTGTCAAAGTATCCTGCTTGCTGGAGATCTCGCTGTCCAAGGATCACGTTTACGAGAGATCCTGCTGTCCAATGATCACTTTTACGAGGGATCCCGCTGTCCAAGGATCACGTTTAAGAGAGATCCCGCTGTCCAAAGCTCAAGGACGAGCCCCAATAATGTCGTGTCTTCCTTTAAAGTGTCGTCCCTGGAGTGAGGGGAGTCAACACCCACATTATAATTTTTTTTTCCTATCAATATCCTGGAGAATCCACCAGCTTCCGTCCAACACACTCCTTCAGTTTACGGACACCTTTTCCTCTCTCTATCACTGACGTACTATGCCCCCTCTAATTCTTCCCCACGCAACATATTCAACAACTCTTGCTTCTAAAAATTAATAAAGATTAATTTATTAAAAGAAAAGTGTAATGTACGTGAGACGTGTATGCGAAGAAAATGTGTGATGTGTTCTATAATGTGTGTAGGATCGGACCCTCAGATAATAGCATAGTCAGTTTATCCTTGCAAGGACACACCACAGCACGTTAAGTCAGAACAAATCCATCTCGCCCAGTACTGTATCTCTCCTGCCGGACACCGACTGTCATCTGTAGCTACCTGGTAATCCATATTCCTGATCATCCGAAATAGATACTGTTTGTAATTTACAGCTGATCATGGACCGATTGCACACAACACATTATAAGTTCCTATCGTTCCTAAAAAAATGTACGAATCCTTTGTTGTGTGTACTTAGGTATCACAGTTATTGTTAATATACTTGATCCTAACTATTGTCTATAAAGTCTCAAGTATGAGGTCTTTCGTAATATTTCACTGGAATCTATCACACCATGCGACTTACATTTTAATGTTCTAGTTCCTTTAACAATGTTTGTATGATGTGTGACATATCAACAATCATCACCCATCCTAGGTGAACCTTAACACACAGGAATCGTTATATTGGTTGGCTCTTCTGAGCCATGTTATGGTGAACCCTCTTGATTATGAGACCAGCGTAAACATAATACCATCTTTCTTCTCGGACGTTATTCCTTTTCCGTAAGAAATATGTGAGTGTCCAACTGGTGTTCTCTCTAATGGGAGTAGATCTTGTTTCAAAACCAGTGTTGAACTTCCTCGTAACTGGCAGGGAACCTTAGGCAACACCGCAGTTCGATCAAATCACATCTACATTTGCCATGACAGGCATGTGTAAAATTAAATTAACTTAATTCGCACACGGTAGACATATTTCCACTCAGAACTGCAGTGCCAAAGCACGTCCGCCTATATCAACTGTTTGAGTTACACTCTCTCCCCCAATCATGGTTTTTCAAACAGCCATGAATTTTTCACGTGACGTTGTTGATGTCCTGCAGGTGTCCCAATGTTTCCAATTACAAACCCACAACTTTCTGTCATGTGGTGACAAGCAAAACCGCCATTCCGATTGATTTCGGGAAATTCTAAATGACAGACGGACTGTTTTCTCCCGAGCCGGGCACTTCCGCTTGATTCCGACCTGTTTTTGAACTGTCAAGGGCGGCGTATTGATTCATCTCAATCATTCCCTCCCCAGTAAACATCTGCAGCTGTTACTTTATACCGTCCTGGGATTTTTGACATCCGATTTGTTTTTTCTGTTAGTTAAAATAGTTGTGGCTGTGAAAACATCCAGTTAATCAGAATGCCTTTATTATCATCAACTGGTTAATCACGGTCTTTTTCGTGACACTGGAGACGAGTGAATGGTCGGTGTCGCAGTCAGCACTATGATAGCTGCGAGTCAGCCTTACATTGCGGAGGTTGCTGCGTTTAGTGAGCACCAGGTCGAGTTGGTGCCAGTTCTTTGATCTGGGGTGCCTCCATGACACCTTGTGTTGAGGTTTCGTGTCAAAGAAGGTATTGGTAACGCACAGATAATGGTGGCTGCAGAATTCCAAGAGACGTTGTCCATTGTCATTGATCTTCCCAACGCCAAATTGTCCTAGACATGAAGGCCAAGATTTGTGGTCGGAGCCAACTCTGGCATTGAAATCCACCAGGATAAAAAGATGTTGTTTCTCTGGTGTTTCACTGACTTCTTTGCTGAGGTCGTTATAGAACGTGTCTTTAGATTCTGATGTTGCAGTTAGTGTTGGGGCGTAAACGCTTATAATACTAACTGGGCCTGCCTCTATCTGGAGTTGGAGCTTCATTATTCTTTCAGTGCCATCACTTGGTGGTATGATGGAAATAAGCAGCTTGTTTCTGATAGCGAAGCCAACTCCATGTTCCCTGGTCTCTCCGCACGGCTTGCATGCCAGTAGAAAGTGAAGTCCCTCTCTTTGATGCTTCCAGATTCTTGGAGTCTGGTCTCTTGCAGGGCGACAATGTCTATCCCCAGTCTTAGTAGTTCGTTGTTTATCACTGCAGTTTTGCGGTCATCCACAACCTCGTTTAGATCGTCTGAGATGCCAGGGGTCATGGTTCTTACGTTCCATGTTCCCAGCCTTAGGGCCGGTTGTTTTTTTTTTTTTTCTTGTTGCTAGGTGTAAAGATTGCGGTCCATGTGTCAGGATTCTTCCCCTAAGCTCCACACACCCTCAGGAGCAGATGAATCGTGGCGAGACAACACCTTATTGACTGGGGGGGGGGGGGGGGCTGCCCAGCTTAGGCGGACGGTAGCTGTCTAGCGAGATACGATGATCTCTCCCACCGTCGGAAGTAGCTCCTGGCGCCTTGCTCTACGCGAACCGAGCATTAAGACTTATAACCGGCAAATACTGCTTCCCGTGTTGTGTCACCGCTTTACGCGGTGCTGAAGTGACCTCTTCAGGGCACACGCCTGGGCAATGGAAATCGGAGAACCAGATGTTGCCCAGTAGCAAGTTCCCCCTCTCCACGTCGCCGATGTTGATCAAGGGAAAGGCAGTAGCCAATGCAACTTGGCCTCGGTGCCGTGGCAGGAGTTTCCAGAACTATGTTTTTTACAGCATGGAACTGCCTTAGGGACTCCATCTCCGGATTTGTCCTCAGGGTTTACTCCCGAAGGCTTTCCCATATGGTTATACCCGCAAGGCAGCGGAGGTTTGAGATTTAGTGTTCCCTCTCTTAGAAGAGAAACCAGAGCCTCCTCTGCCCGGGAATCCATAAGGAGGGAAGTCTACCATTCTTCCTTCCTGGCAGTGACCATACTGATCAGATGACCGTAGCCAGTGTCTCTACTGAGAGAACCTCTGCCCACCGTCACTGACTTGAAACCGTAACCGACAACTATATGTCGGCTGCTCCCAAGTCCAATCCACCACCTGCTCCCATGGCTTCACGTTACCCTGTTGGGGGGGGGGGGGGGCTAAACGGGTACTCCACCTTGCCCAAGGGTGTCCCATAGGCTAGCGGAGGGAAGGAATGTCCTGTAAAGTATATGCAAATGATATGGGCATATCTGCTTGCCTCCTTGCTTGTATTCGCTGGCTGTAAACTCCAGCCTAAAGTCCTGTATGTCGGATGAAAGCATCCTGTTGTCCAACATCAATGTGATGTCATACCATACCTGAGGTTTGCGTAAGTATCCGTTGTCCCATGTCTGGCTTATTGGTGTGCAGACTGGTGGTTCCTCGCCATGCAAGCAGATACTCTCCGGCTTCGGAGAAAAATTATACGTATGGATATATATAATGTATAAAAGTTACATGGCCTACCCTGTTCTGCATATGAACTGTATGACCATCCGCTGTATTACTGGGTTGCTGTTTGTGTGCAGGCACTCCCTCATTGTCATTTGGGGTCTTAGTTTTGTCGAAGTAATCTATTAGTTCCCTTCTTTCACTATTGTACTCGCTGCAGTTTATTAAGTAATGTTCAATGGTGTTGACTTCTAGGCATGCTCTGCAGAATGGGTTTTCTCTTGCGTTTTTCCAGTTACCTAGTTTGATTTTCCACAGCTGCCTGTTTGTCGGTGCTTTCATGTTGGTTTTGGCTTGTGGTTTGTTTCTGGGTTCCCACAGCACATTATATGCATGTCGGCCTCTAGTGCTGTCTCTCCACTGTTTCCTCCATTCCTTGAGTATGTCGTTTTTGATGCTATGCTTTCCCTCTACTGTTCCTAGGCCTGTATTGATTTTATTACTGCTGATTAGTCCTCGGTCCGCCGCTCTGTCTGCTTGTTCGTTTCCCAGGATACCCCTGTGAGCTAGTATCCAACCGATGGTGACTTGGCAACCCATGTACCTGAGGTTGGTGGCTGTCGCTAATATCTCCTCTTTTGTGTCATATCTGTTTCCTTTCGTGAAGTTCCCGAGCATTTGTACCGAGGACAGGGACTCTATTCCAATTCCAATTCCAATTTTCAAAACACAAATTCCACATTCGGCCTGGTTGAACCTGCTTCCTCAGCGTCGGTTACTGTTGAGGTCCGTGGTTTTTGTGGGTTCATTCACCCTAATTCTTATCTTGTGAGTCCTATCTCGGACTGATTATGTTGGTTTGTGTCTGTGACGTTAGCTGGGGGATCGGTCGGCGGCTATCCTTTGTGCTCGTCTATGCTTGTGGTTTTCTTTGTTGGTGTAGGCTCCTGGCTCGCCTGGCTTGAATGACTGCAGTCCTTATAAGGACACTTTTATTAGGTCTTTTAGTCTCCTTTTTTGGGGTATTGTCTGTAGGAGCTTTTTGACGTTTCTATTTTCCTCCGTGTGCCTTATTTCATCTTCTAGTTTTAGCTTCGCCCGCGAAATGCCGACCACAGTATCAATCAGCAAGAAAATACAACCCAAGATTCACCCCAAGAGTCAATCAATGTTCAAGATGCCAGAGGGCCGGCCACAGCAGAGCAACATGTCGCAGTAACACGAAAATCTGTCGATACTGCGCCGATCACCACGCCTTCAAGGAGTGTCCGTTAACCAAGCTGGACACAGACTTCCGAGCACACAACAACAAAAGAAAGTGCGCCAACTGCCTGGGCAAACATGGAGCAAGTTACTTGGGCTGTCCGTACCTGCAAAGACACAGAGACGTCTTAAAGATCGCCATCACCACAAAGACACCATACAACGAAGCAATGCGGAGGTGCGAGACTGCAACATGCATCTCACAAGCCGAGAAAGAGCAACTGTAGAGCCAGATTGAGGAGCTAATGAAGTAAGTCAAGCTACTGCAAACATCGGCACCAACCAGCGACAATGGGAAACTTCTTGCCGAAATAAAGGAGATCCAGCGGGAAATCAAACAAGAGGTGGAGAATATGAGGCAGATGACAAAGATAAATGAAGAGACTCTGCGAGACATCAAAGCGGTAAGAAAAATTCTAACAACTGAAAGGGAGCCAACCCAAAACAAACCAGCACAAGAAACAGAAAAGCACACAGAGAAACCGCAAGATGACATCCAACAAGAGACCGAGCCGTAACCGCTAGACAAAGCCAGCAACCCAGCCACGTCAATATCCCGCCAGACATCCGAAGAAAACCGAGACGAGCACCTTGAGGACGACACGGAGAGGCCCCGGTGGCCTACCTTGGAGGAGCTACGAGAGTCGGCAAGGATTGAGAAACTAAGGCACCAGGAATTCAAAAGGTGCTGGATTTAAAGAGAAAAGAAGACACCAAAAGAAAAAGACCTGTAGAATACCCAACTAGACACTTGTAACAGGATAGCGACTACTCGTACTACATAGAAGACGGAGAGAGAAAACCATGGCTGAGCGCGGAGGAGAAAAACAGGCAGTCTGTCACCTTGATACTCTTATATAGACAGTCGTGGGGGTCTATGGGTCAGGGGAACGAGGTTGAGGATGGTAACGGTTCAGTGAAGATCGCAGGTAAATGAGTAGAACAGAATTACGGAAAGTACAGGACGTTGTGGGGACTAGCATTCATCAGCAAATAAATACACCAACACGTTATCACGATGGAAGACCGTCCAGTGAGTACATTAAGACATAAGAACGGGATGAGAAGAATGAAAACATTAGAACATTGAAGAGAACAAGAACATTTGAAAAAAATAATTGTTTTCTACTTCTCCCAGAACCCCAGGTTGTGATACTAACATGAATTTCACCTTAATACTCTTATACAGACAGCCGTGGGAGACTGTGGGTCATGGGGACCGGGTTGGAGACGGTAACGGTTCAGGGAAGATCCCAGGTAAATGAGTGGAAGTAGTACATGAAAATATTGGGAGGAAGGTAAGGAGGGGAACTGGAAGCAATGGAGATGTGATGGTGGTCCGAATGTGAAAACAAAGAACTAGGTCCTTACTGCTAGACCGTTCTCGTTTGTTCTAGCCCTGAATAGTGTCTTGTGTCATGACCAGACCTGTCCCTATTTTGAATAATCCAAGATGACCCTTTTCGTCTGATTTAGTGTTATACTATTACATTTTTGTATTGTGTAGGTTCTGAGAATTGAGAATCATGACGGTAAGAAAGCAAGAGAAGGCAGAAATATAGATATTTGGATGGCTAGGCAAAATGGAATAACCGGGTCAAGACCACTGACCTAACCCAAGAATGGTGATCGTGTAGTCTCCATGGTGAAGTAGTGATGACACAGTCTGCATTATCATTTCCGGCATCAACAAGCGTGAGCGGTCATGGTTGCCATCTCAGATTTAACTGATTTAGTGCCATGAGACGATTAATCGTTATAAGCGACTTCGCGCATCTGCCATGGGCTTATATACAGCAGCTTTCCTTATGCAACGGTCTTTAAGTTGATTTATAATACAAAGTGCCTGCTACCATTTTAACAACTTTTAACCCTGGAACTACCACGGGGTACAAATGGACCCCAGTGCCAACTTTCGCATCTACCGTTTTGTCGTAGTATATTTATTTTCGCTTTTTTAAATATAGTTTATTATCCCCCTCCATCCCCCATTTTGTTTCTTACATATATGTTTACTGTTGTGGAGTTCATTGTAAGCTATGCACGTGCACTTTGCCCGTGTTTAGTATCTTACGTTTTCACAGGAGTTACAGGTACCTAACTGTTTGTATTCCCTGTTTTATATCCTGCTGCAGCCGTTACTTCTCCTCTTATGAATAGTGTAACTCGTTTCGATCATTGTAATGTTTTATGAGTAAAATTGTAGAAAGCTGCATAATGAGAATGCATAGTATTAAGGAAAATACATTGAAAGGATGCTTATACGGAACAAGGGAGACAAAGAACGTAATTTATTGAGTATAAAGGTGTCGCCTGTCGTCTCTGGGGGGACAGTAGAATCTACAATCACACTTCAACTTCCCTTTTTCCAATGTTGGGTCTATTGCCAGACCTTTGTCTACACAACCCCCGTTCCAATCTTCTATTCACTATCTCTCTCTCTCTATAGCGCAATGCCATACCCCTCTTCACTTTCCTTCAGAACATACCCACACAACATTGTCCTCCAATAAATACTAACATTATTTATTGAATAAAAAGTGTCATGGGTGTGTATAGGGTGTATGTAAAGACGTTGTTGGTGTGTTCTATCGTGTAGGTGAGATAAGAGTGACACTCTAAGACAACAGTCCTCATTGTTCTCATCACACAACGGCATATATTGTCACCACAGCACAGAATTGGATTGAGCTCACACAGGGTAGTTTCTCTCTGACTGGTGATGAGGATGTCTTCACGATATCCTTGACTTTTGAAATAACATGTATTTTCACAACAGCGTGTTTTTTTAAAATATATAATGTCTTTCCTGTTGAAATATCCGAAATTATGAATATTTTTCTAAAAATCCAGGGAATGTTTACACATCCTATATAGTTACTGAATGATTGTCTATGGATGTAGGACTAATCACAACCCTGTGTATATATTCCACTGACACACTGTGTATTTAAGTCCAAGAATGTTTTATTCTTTAGAGGAAAAGTTCTGGTATTACAGTTTGTTTGTATTTATCTTATGGTCATGTGAACCATATTGCTAATCCGTTCTATGTGGAGTTGACATATCTTCTGCTGTCAGTATCCTATCAGGACAGACTTATTGTGCCGTTACTTTTAGAACTGGTTGACATGTATATGTGATATCATACTTCAATCTGGCCGATATTTATCACTGTCCCAGACTAGGGTCCATTCTTTCTTTTCAGGAGTGTTGTTATTTCTTTGTTCATTGGAACCTGGTGAATATACAATATCAGGTGCTATCAACCTAACTCAAACTCATTAGAGGTGAGAGTAGGTTTATAGCCGTTATCAGTTATTACTCGCTATATATTCAGAGAATTGACCTCTGACATAAGACATAGGAGTTATACACATAACTCAAGACTAGGTAAAAGAAGGAAATGTCATAGGAAAGCTCAGAAAACCCAGTAACCATCTATACTAGAATCTCCTCTCATAGACCTCTCCTTATATTATAATAGTACTTATCCTATCGAGTGCACTGACACCTTACTCAATCCACTAAGTTACTTCTTAGCTAATTGCGGCCTACACTCAATATTACGGTCACACACTCAAGTATACTACGCTAGAGTTCTACTCTACACCACAACTACCTTATAACTATCCTTGGCTGAATCGGGAATACTATTGCACATCAATACAAATGCTCGTCGGTTTCATCCAACTTGAAACACTGTACATCCCTTTCCATAATAGCTCAAGAATAAATCCCCACTTTCTCTCGTGGAAGACTAGTAGCACACTAAATTAACCTAGAATATCCAGACTATTAATACTCTGGCTCTGTACGACTATACTGGCCTATTCCACCAATTTTCCCCTGTCCTCCGTCCTGTCGTTTGATCTATACAACAACCGAAATTCTCCTTTGATACATGGTCATTTCGGGACATCAATGATTATCCACTCGTTTCTCGACACTACGGCCATACGTCTCGTTACTTCAAAAGACATCTGATAGTTTATCGTAACTACGTCTTCGTTGTTCAAAGGGTACGGCTAGTGTTTAAAGTAACGATCGCTGTCCTTTGAAAATTACAGGAGCGTCAACTTCTCACCACAACTGTTTATGTCGTTTCATCCATTAGGAGCGACGCCTGCCAGCTATTTCACGACAAAAGGAAGTCTTTGTAATGTCTGTAATGCAAATAGTTAGCTTAAAGAATGCATATCATAGTATCTAAGGACATATAATGCCACTCTGATCAATATATACTAAAATAAATGTTAAGTAATTGCGATATCTTAGATGTCCAGTAAGTGACTTCATGTGATAGATATCACAAATAAAGTGCAGGCTACTTAAGGAATAATACATATTTAGTGCAATATCCGTTTAATGTAACATGCGTTCTTGCATCGAATTAATAAGTTTGGCAAGCACATGTGCATGTGCCTCATAATGATAGCAAATATGGTCATAAAGGCTTTTCATGGCGGGTACAACCACATAATATGGATGTTCGTCTACGATACACAAGTGGATTTGACAGACGCTGATGTTTGCCTTATCACTGAAGTTATATTTGATCATATCAAATGTCAGCCGCCGTTTGAGATGTTCAGATGCAATAACTGTCAGACGCCGAACATATATTTTACCTTAGTTTTCTTTCTAATACGAGAATTTGGCGACAAAACATATCCGTATCTTATCCTTTACTTGGTCTGCTCATCACTGTCTGGGCATCAAATGATAACTGTGACAAAACATTCCTTCTTATCATTTTCCGTGACCCAGTTTTGTTAGGTCCAACCCTACTTTTTGTTTGGAACTAAATCTGTTAAAAGGCAAGAGGATCGACCTCATTGTACCGGGTTTTATCCCATATGGCACAGTATCTTTCCGCAGGGCGGCTTGCCGAACGCGTCTCACAAAGTAAGAACTACGCAAATCCAGCGACAAGACACAGGGTTTCTCCGAGAAAACTGCATTCGTGAACTACGTACGCCGGAACCAAACCCACAACCTTCGGAGCGCGAGGCCACTTCGCTTGTCCTGTCTAGAACTTAACTCTCATTAAGTCTATTTGGATGTCTCTCCAATGTAAGCCTCTGTTGCGATCATGTGTAAACTACCATCACATCTTGAATCTATCTAGGTTGTGGTCTTCTTCTTTGCCAACTCCCTTGTACACTATATGTGAGGAATCATCATTAGGGGATGAAACACCAATACGATTATATATGCGGATTGTGTTCATTGCATACAGTGAGCAGGATCTGCAGTGTTTTGTAGATGCCATTGTTGCACACAGTGAACATCTACGGTTAAAATTAAATTGTATGAAAGTCACAGATTGTGGTCGTCACAATCATAGCACATGATGATGATGATGATGATGATGATGATGATGATGATGATGATGATGATGATGATGATGATGATGATGATGATGTTACACTTTCCTCCATAGTTACCTTTTCCAAAACGTCATGTTGTAAACGAAAATGGTATCTGACATTTGCAGGACGTTGCGATAAACCCCAACACCATGTTGCGTTTGTATACAAGTCTGCATCGCCCGTGTGTTGCCGGGGCCCATACGGCGGAGCAAAGAATAGTAACACTGTTGCCTACCATGCATGTCGTAAGAGGCGACTAAGGAGGATATGGTACCGTCGCCCTGCTACTGAGTGAGTGCGTGGCGCGACACTGTGAGCTGTGAGTTTCGCGTGGAATGCTTTTACATATGTCCTCGGTGTAGCGTGAACTGCATGTTCGGAACGATGGTGGCCGGCTGTTGCTGAATTGACTGGTTTGCCTTTTCGGCTCACGAGTGCATTTTTCAGGAGACTCCTGGGAGTCGCCGCTGGAGCTACGGAGTTCGTGCTTTGTGCGGCGCTTTTGGCGGGTCGTCTTGTGGAAAGAGACCGAAGCCATATGGGATAAAACCCGGGTCAATGAAGTCTTTCTGGTGTCTGCCATTTCCATCGTCGATGAACTGTATTTTTCATGGAGGACTTTTGTGTTGGCATTCTGGCGGCGGCATTATGCACAGTGTACCTGTGCGGGCTGTTGGCTTGCCAATACTCCTGTCTGTTCCATTGTTCACTTTTGGCAGTGAGGAGCATTTTGTGTGATATTCACTGTCACAGGAACGGAGCAATATGGGGACAACCCGTTACCGTGAAGTTGGAATCCATGACTAAGTAACTAACTAACAAGTCTACATTCAGTAGCTTGCCATTGTTTTCTGAACGGGAAGTCAATGTTGAAGCCCGACCAGCCCGTGTACTGAATAAATTCCCCCACCCAGAATATGACGCACTGGAAGTTCGGAAGCATTTTATCCCCGCAATCACACAGACTGCCATGTTTATATATATCCCCAACACATTTCATTTTCTTTAAACACAGAAGGCACAAACAATCTGTCACACGATTGATTGCCTGGCATATTTCCCTCATTTCGCCTCGTCATATGACGAGATACAGCGAAATATAGCAGGCAATCAATCGTGCAGCATAGTGTTTGTGGCTTCTGTGTTTAAATTCATTAAGGAATACGTTGTTTTGAATTTCATTTTCTCATTTTGTTTATCTTAAAAGTACATTTTTTTTTTTTTTTTTTAGTTTTTTGTTTTTGTTGGATAGACCTATTTGTCCACTGTTCCATACAATTAAATTGTAATATGCACTTTGCATGTGTCTTCTTCTTCCTGTAGTCGATGTCATATGCCGTTAATGAACATGTCTGTCCACAACCTTCTGTCTAGTGATGTGAAACTGTCCAGCATCTACTCTCTTGTTCTCCCTCTGGCTTTCCTCCCCTCCAGCTTTCCCATTTTGATAACATGTCCTAGTTCTTATGACATAACCAAAGAATGTAAACTGTCATCTTCTGATGCGAGTTGCTAGTTCTCTTTGTGAGTCTGTCTGAACAACACCTAGAGTAGCACAATGGTTGGGGCATCTTGCAGTCTGTGCTATACATTAACTGTGTGAAAGTAGTTGTATATCATGATGATGATGATGATGATGATGATTATGATGATGATGACGATGATAACGAATGCGACGACGACAACAACACCAATAATAACAAGAACAATAATAATAACACCAAAAACAATAATAACAACAATAACAATAATAACAGTAACAATAACATCAGCAATAATAACATAACAAAGATGCCGCCAACAACAACAATAAGAACCGGAATATACTAACAAAAGTAACAAGAATAACAATAAGAGTAGCAACATAAACAGCAACAATAACAAAAACATTCGCAACAATAATAACAATAACAACAACATCAAGAACAACAATGATACCATGTATATTATAATAATATTAATAATAATAAAATTCACAACAACAGCAATAATAATAACAACATGGCAAACTACTGAACGTAAAATTTGCCCAGGAATCACGAACAGCGAAACTGCTGGGGTTGACTGCTACGTCCTGTGAAGGACATGCAACCTAATTTAGCCGGTAGCCGTGGCTAAGGGCTTGCGAACGTGGTTTGTGAGCCCGTATACCCGGGTTCGAAACACAACGGTGCTGGTTTTTTCGAAATAGGTATAGGTGCCGGTCGTTCGGAAAGCAATGGCAAACTACTGAACGTAACAATTAACCTCATAAACCATGTCACTAAGCTTCTACTCAGAATTATAATGAGAAGAACCAGAAAGAAAATAAAAATGGAAATTAGTGAAGAACAGTACGGTTTTATGGAAGGAAACGGTACAAACAATGCAATATATATATTACGAACACTAATAGAAAGGTCAATAGAGAAACAGAGGGACATATATTTATGCTTCATAGATTATACTAAGGCATTTGATAAAGTAAAACATGATGAGCTGATTAAAATGTTGGAAGATATCAACATTGATGGGAAAGATTTAAGAATAATAAAGAATATATACTGGAACCAAGTAGCAGCAATTAAAATGGGAAATAAAGAGGGTAATTACGAACAGATAAAGCTAGGAGTACGACAGGGGTGTGTCTTGTCACTCGATCTCTTCTCCCTATATAGCGAAGTAATAATGAGAGAGATCAAAGAGAAGCCAGGAATACTAATCGGAGGATATAATATAAACAATATACGCTATGCAGATGACACAGTATTGGTGGCGGATAGTGCAACAGACCTTCAACAATTGTTGGACATTGTAGTATCAGAGAGTGCACAGAAAGGACTCTCCTTGAATATCAAGAAAACAGTATCAATGGTGATATCAAAGAAAATGGGGACACCAAAATGTGACATAGAAATAGAAGGGGAAATTCTCAATCAAGTGGATAATTTTAAATACCTGGGGGCACTTATAACATCGGATGGAAGATGTACAACAGAGATTAAGAGCAGAATAGGGCAGGCAAAAGCCGCATTTCAGAAAATGAAGAGTATCTTATGCAATAAGTCGCTATCAATGAATGTAAGAAAGAGAGTGCTAAAATGCTATATAGAACCAGTTGTATGGCAGCGAATCTTGGAATGTAAATGAACAAATTAGGAAGAACTTAGAAGCAACAGAGATGTGGTTTTTAAGACGAATGTTGCGAATTCCTTGGACTGTCAGAGTAACTAACAACGATTGCCTGAAAGAGGCTAATGAAACTAGAACACTATATACAACAATAAGAAAGAGGACAAACAGCTTTCTTTGGTCATGTGATGAGAAGAGAGGCATTGGAGAACATCGTGACAACTGGAAAGATCGAGGGGAAGAGAGGCAGAGGCAGACCAAGAGAAATGATGCTGGACGGATTGAGACGGTGGCATGGAGGAATATCATCAGCAGAGATGATCCAGAACACCAAAGACCGAGATCTGTGGAGAGCCATGAACGCCTACGCCAGCCGGCACGGCACTTGATGATGATGATTGTTACTTTCTCCTTCATCCGTTATTTCTCTTATGAATATTGCAACTCATTTCAATCATTGTAATGTTTCATAGGTACAAATATAGAAATCTGTATAATAGGAATTCCTAGTTTCAAGGAAATAACTTGAAATGAAATGTTTAATAACAAGGGAGACAAGAATCATAATTTTATCGAGTATAAATGAAAGCTTTGTAATGCACACAGTTAGTTTGAAGAACGTATAACATAATATCTTTTACAAAAAAAGTATTTCCACTCTGATCAGAGGTACTAAATAAATTTAAGTAACTGTTATATCTTGGTGTCCACTATGTGAACTCATGTGGTAGATAATATAACAATTGAAGGGCAGTCTACTTACGGGATAATATATCTTGTGCAATATCAGTTTACTCGCCGTTTCTAAGGTGAATCCTATAACTAATATTTTTGGCAGGCACATGAGCATGTGCCTTATAATGATAGAAAATATGGTCTTAGATACTTTTAATGGCGCTAAGAAACAGATGATATCGATGATCGTCGTTGATACGCAAGTGGATTACGGTAGTTGCTGGTGTTTGCCTTAACGCTGAAGTTATGTTTTATCCTAGCAAAGACAAGCCACCGTGTGAAGTGTTCAGCTGCAAAAACAATCAGTCGCCAAACATGTAACATATTTTACCTTAGTTTTCTTTCTAATACGAGAATTTGGTGACAAAACACACCCGTGTCTTACCCTCTTGGTCTGTTCATCACTGTCTCGGCATTAAGTCATGACTGTGACAAAACCTTCCTACTTATCATTTTCTGCCATCGATTTTTGTAAGGCCCAAACAAACTTTTTTGGAACTGAATATGTTAAAAGTCAAGGGAATCGACTTCACTGCATCATATTGTATCCCAGGTTAGCTAGTTTTTTCATTGAGGGACATAACATCAATAACTTTAGATATGAGCGGAATCATCATTGTCGGACATAACATCAATAACATTAGATATACGCATGATACAGTGTTCATTCCAGACAATGAGCAGGATCTGCAACGTTTAGTAGATGCCTTTGTAGCACACAGTGAACAACTATGGTTAGAATTAAACTGTATGAAAGTCACAGATAGAAACCAGGAAGAAATAAATACCACAATGTAATAATCAGGTAAATGGGAATACTTTTAAACAAGTGAATAGGTACAACTATCTCGGAACAGTCATAACATCTGATGGGAGGTGCATAGATGAGATTAGAATAAGAATCGCCATGGCGAAGGTAGCCTTTTGCAAGATGAAACACATACTGATCAATAAAAAGATGTCAATTGCTACGAGAAAAAGTGTTGAAGTGCTACATAGAATCTCTGCTTTTGTATGGATGTGAGACGCTGACGATGAGCAGATAAACTGAAAAACATCTGATGGCTGTGAAAATGTGATTTCTGATGAAAATGCGAACATATTGAGACACAAAAAAAAAAAAAACACCAATGAGCAATTCATACAAGGAAGAATTGAAAACCGTACAGTGAGTAGAGAAACTAGACAGTCACAATTCTTTGACATGTTATGGGTAGAACTAAATTCGAGAACCCTGTGGCAACTGACAAGATTGAGTGGAAAAGAACAAGGGAAAGGCAGAGAAGTAAATACCTGGATGGCTTGGCCATGTGTCTTGGTCAAGACAAGAACAGTGCTCAACCACGACTATGGTGATCGTGTGAGATGGAGAAACATGACCGCCAACGCTTATCAGCATGACACACGATGATGATGATCTTACACTTTTCTCCATAGTTATCATTTCCTGACCTTTATGTTAAAAAAAATGTTATATGACTTTTGCAGGAGGTTGCGATAAGCCCAACCTCATGATGCTTTTGTATGCAAGATTACACTCAGTAGTTTGCCAGTGTTTTCTGAACGTGGAGTCACCGCTGAAGCCCGACTGGCGGGTGTACTGAACGATTCCCCCCCACCCAGAAATCGGCGAATTGAAAGCCCAAGCATTTTAAACCACGCGATCACGCAGTCTGCCCATGTTTTTATACATCTCCAAAACATTTCAATTTATTTAAACACAGAAGTCATAAACAATATGTTAAACGATTTATTGTCTGGCATATTTCCCCACATCTCGTCTCGTTCTCCTGCAGCGATGAAGCGTAATATGTCAGGCAATCATATTGTTTGTGGCTTTTGTGTCTACATTAACCAAGGGAATACATTGTATTGAATTTCACCTTCTCAGTTTTGGTTATGTTAATAACCAATGTTTTCTTTACAATTCTGAGTTCTTGTTGGATGGACCTGTTTGTTCACTGTTCTATCCAATTAAATTGCAATATACATGTTGTATGTGTCTTCTTCTTCCTGTAGTCCATGCCGTATGCCGTTGGTGACCATGTCTGTCCACAGCCTTCTGCCAGTTCTGTCTAGTGTACCGCCACCCATTTCCGTTACAGACGTTCCTCCATACCATGATGTCAAACTGTCCAGCATCTACTCTCTTGTTCTCCTCCTGGCTTTCCTCTCCTCCAGCTTGCACATTGTGACAACATACCCTAGTTTTACCACTTCTCATGATATGCCCAAAGAATGTGAACTGTCCTCTTCTGATGCGAGTTACTATTTCTATTTGTGAGCCTGTCCGAACAACACCTAGAGTAGCATAGCATAATGGTTGGGGCATCTTGCAGACTGTGCTATACATTAGCTGTGTGAAACTAGTTATAATATAATAACAAAGACACAAATAACAACAACAACAACAACAATAACAACATGAATATAATAAAAACAGTAACAAGAATAACTAGAACATTAGCAACATCAACATAAACAATAACAACAACATTTGCAATAACAATAACAATAATAATAATATGTATATAATAAAAATTTTAATACAAATAATAATAAGAGTAACAGTCGTAACAACTGCAATACTAATAACACTAATAACAATAACAACATCATACACATAATAATACTAACAATATCAGCAACAACAAAAACAACCACAATACTAACAACAGCGACAAGAACAACTAGAAAAACAACAATTCACGTCGTGTCAACAACCATTACCCCATATTGTGTAGCTGACATGTGTACTACTAATATCTTAGAAGTCTGGACTTAGATATGACTGATTACCGTATGGCAGTAGACCAGTGGTTCTCAACTGGTGGGGAATTCCCCCCCCCCCCCCAGGGGGGGAATTTTAGGGTTTCTAGGGTAGGGGGGATGAAGACCATTTAAAGATCGTGTTAATACAATATCCGATTACATGATATTGTTTTTTCCCTTCATACTTTACAGTTATGTATGTCTCATCCTTCTAAAATTCATTTTATAAAGTAAGTAGACCCACAAATCATGTTTTATGTGGATGTCTTGACTTGTTTTAGTATGTGCTATTAATTACATCTGCCTTCCACTTTTACGTATATTGTGTAGGGGTGGGGGGATTTTTAGATAGGAAATATGAAAAGAGGTGGGGGGGGGGGGGAATGATGTTCTGAAAATACGGTGAAAGGGGGGGGGGGGGGCACGAGCCACATTTTTATAAAAAGGGGGAATGGCGTTCTGAAAATATGGTGAAGGGGGCACGGACCAAAAAAGGCTGAGAACCACTGCAGTAGACGGTACTACCTGCTTTCTGTTAGCGCCGAGTGTTGGGCGGTGCTCACACAACCCAACACCCCACATTGTGCCAACGAATTCGTCTTACCCAACGGCAGTGCCTGACCTAATTGAGAGGAAATGCAACCTTAAGACAAAATGTCATGGCAGGGCAGACCAGGTTCTAAGCCTTAGTCGGCAACTGGTCCATGGTGTAAGCTCCGACAAGCGGACAGTTAGAGCATTGCTTTGCTGATCCGGCAGCTTTTCTTGTTCCAGATGTATTGTTGTTACCTTTCCTGTGGAGTAAACTAGGTAGGCTGAGAGAGGGATTATACTGCATGGGCAACAGATGGTTTCTAAATTCAGCCCAGGCTTTGTGTTATGGAGAAGTATTACTCCATTTTACAAATTATCGTCTGTCAAGACTGCATAGTGCCAGTCAGTCAGTCATTCACTAGTATCGTAAATACACAACATTGTGATGCAACTTGTACAATGCTGACTACTCAATGATAAATAATATAAAATAACACACAGTAATGCAGCTTACAGAACAGAAGTACGGAAAACAAAGGATATTGCGACGGCTACCTTCATCAGCAAATAAATACATACTCAAACCACAACAACCAATCACGGAGAAGACCCTGCAGTGTCTACATTAAGGCATAAGAACGGGATGAGAAGAATGAAAAAACAATGAAAATCATGAAAAGAAAAAGAAAATTTGAAAAAAAAAAGATATTTTTGCTACTTATCTCAGAATCTCAAGCTGTGATACTAACATGAATTTCACTGTGATACTTCTATGTAGACAGCCGTGGGAGTCTGTGGGTCATGGGGACCGGGGTAGGGGATGGTAATGGTTTAGTGAAGATCCAAGGTAAAAGAGCGGAAGTAGTATGTGATAAAAAATATGAGGAAGGTAAGGCGGGAATCTTGAAGCAATAGAGATGTGATGGTGGTCCGAGTGTGAAAACTAAGAAGGAGTCCCGGATAATATAATAATAATAATAATAATAATAATAATAATAATAATATAATAATAATAATAATAATAATAATAATGTTTCGTATCCCTTACAGGACATCGCCGTCAACATCAGCATCTGTCAGCTGATTGTTGATGTCCCAACAAGATCACGCTCTGTAGTTTGCCAATGTTTCTGAGCGGCCGGCTCATTTATCCCCCAAGTCACCAGAGCGGGTAGAACCGCTTCCAATTCTCGCGCGCTGCGACACCCTGCGCAAATAAACGGGATTACGGTGAAAGTTGTGTAACCCCTCGGCCAGAGAGACCGGCAATAATAATAATAATAATAATAATAATAATAATAATAATAATAATAACAATGATAATAAAAACAACACAAAAAACAACAATAACAACAGTAACAAGATCAGCAGCAACAATAACATAACAAAGACACCAGTCACAATAACAACAATAACAACAGGAATATAATAACAACAGTATTAAGATTAACATTAACAGCATCAACATCAACAACAACAACAATAACAACAACATTCACAATAACATTAAGATCAACAAAAATTACAATAACAACAATAATAACATGTATATAATATTAATATTAATAATAATATAAATTGCAAGGAGAAGCAATAATAACAACAATAACAAAATAAAAACACATGCATATAATAATACTAGCAATAACAGCAACAACAAAAACAGACCAAATGAACCCCATTGTCAATTTTCGCGTCTGTCGTTGAATCGCAGTATCATTATTTGTATTTATAAATTATATATTCCCCCCCCCCACCTCCGCCCTTTTGCTGTTTTATCCCCCCCCCCCCCCAAAAAAAAAAAAAACAACTAATTAAGTTCATAATTGTGGAGAACGTTGCAAGGTATGTACACTGTGTCCATGTTTATTTTATTATTATGTGTTCGTGTGTCGAGTAAGACCATAGCAAGAGCTGTAAAGCTCCGGCAAGAGCTGTAAAGGCCCATGAGCTTCTCACATGTCGGACGACCGACCCATCTGTGTAGATGACGCGTCACCGTCTAGCGAATTCTCGAAAATCAACGCTTGTACTTCAGCCTCAACAGCAGCCGGATTTTCTTGTCTGCATTTTCTATCTAGTTGGATGCAAACTGAAAAGGATGTGCAGAAGTCTGTTGGCACTTGCACCCACTCCTCGCCAGGTTCTAAGTCCTCAAGTGAACACACCTGTTGAAGAATGTCTTCTGCTTGACCCATCTACGACCGTCCTCTTTTTAACCTGCTGCCCTTCACCTTCCTAATTTCACTATGCAGTGGATGTTGTGTGTTTGCATTAATTCTGAGGTAGGCGCGTGCCCTGCAAACTTGTATTCTCTCTTCAATGGTTGGAAAATCAAGAAGGTATCGCATCGCCCTGCATGCTGTATCTCTTGTACATCCAAGAATAATGCGTATAGCTTCATTCTGTATCCTTTCCATCCTTTCTATCTGCTTATGGCTGAGAGTCAAGATTGCCATTGCATACTCCAAAACAGACATGACCAGCCCCTCGTACAGAAGACATAGATGGCGCTGCTCACAGTTTGCTGCCGCCATCACCCGCATCGCTGCCAAACCCCGCTTGGCCTTTGTTATCACCTGGTCTATGGGCACATTATAAGCAAGGCTTCGATCAAACCGTATCCCCAGGTAATTCATTGCCTGCGTTCTTTCCACCGTCTCTGAACACAGCATTACAGTTGGTGTTGGATTGTTGACAATATGATTATTCAACGAGAACCAAGTCACTGTTGCTTGTTGGGGTTGACCATTGCCCCAG
>JACEFZ010017228.1:0-35000 GCA_014155875.1 Cepaea nemoralis
ATGTCGTTATATTTCTGTGTCCCACTGTTGGGACTGGTAGTTCTATTTTGTCAGAGTCTGCTTTGTCGATCACAGTTGTTGTAGCTGTTATTTCGTCGGTAGTGTCGTTTTCGTTTCTAGTATGGTATGGTTTCCACATATTTACCTTTTTTAAATTTACAGTTGTCAGAAAAAGAGGGGTATGCATGATCGATTCTTGTCTGGTTTTGTTAAAAGAAGAAATCTTTGGACCTAATAACTGTAAAGCTTCTGTTTACGTGTCATCTTGATCTTTCTTGAGTAGATCTTGTGACTGTGTTAGCTTGTAAATGTTTTCTTCCAAAGCTTTTATTTCTGGTTCAGAACAATCTATAACTTCGATAAGGTTTCCTATGATGGGATCGCAGCATGGTTGGTTTAACACTGCACATACAACTTTACCAGAAATGTAAGGTTTTTTTGATTTTTGCTCTAGCTAATGAGTATCTTTCAATGTTGCCAGCAAATGTTCTGCATGTTACATGATTGCCTGTGTAGTCTTTTGTGGCTACAAAAGCTCTATGAATAGCTGTTAAAGTGGAGCATGAATCACGTAACACTTGAAACGGTTTGTTGTTAATTAAGCCTTTATGAAATTTAAGTTTTCCTTTTCAGGCGATGACGCATTACCTTCTTCATAAAAAATTTGGGTGTAGTATGGCCACAGTCTAATATGCATTCTGTGTGAAATTTTTTTAATGTTTCACATTTGTCTATATTAAGTGCATCAATAATTTGCTGTGCATTTCCACTCTCTAGATATTGTTCACTTTCTAGTTCGCTTTCTGAACTAGAAGTTTTCATTACTGCGGCATTTGCCTTTTGGAGAATTTTTCTACCTTTACATTGGGATAACGAGTGGCCGTAGTTTTTACACACACACACACACACACACACACACACACACACACACACACACACACACACACAAAACACACACACACACACACAAATTGGTTGCTCTTTTGTATTGGTTTCTTTTTGTCTGCTGCTTATTTATCATGCTTTATAAATGCGTTTCATAATGTTGATTTTTATTGAACATATCATATTCTCTGTGCAAGGTATGGCATTATTTGCAAGGGTTTACTTTCCATTTTGAATTTTTTGTGTAACTAAATGGTTTGCTTTTGCTGAATGTTTGCTGCAGCTCCAACATTTATTTCACTGGATGATATGGTAAACTATCTCTGTTTGCTGTAAAGTTGGCTGAGCCTCCACGTTCCATTTCTAAAAAAGATTTACAATCATGTTCCTTTAAGAACTTTGAAAATGAGTTAGGGAGAGATGAAATTAACTTATCTCTGAGCATCACATCTTTTAGTAGGTCTAAATTGTTATCGACCTTAGCTGCCGCTATCCACTTAGTAATAATTCTTGAACTTCCGAGTTATAATCAAGAAATGTTTGGTTTGGTTTCGGACTCAACTTTGCTTATTGAAGTCGGTATCTTTGAGACTAAATTAGGAAATGTTGCATAATTCTCTCTTTTATATACTGATAATTTGTTCTTAAGTCTTGTGGAATTTTTTCAATGACTTTCATAGGTTAAAGTGCTAGATTTCTTATATAAATCATGGACCAGTTTACTTTAGGAATTTCATGGTGTTTCATTAATGTTTCAAAATTATGTGTCCAAGCTAAAATACTATCTCCTGCACAAAAAGGTTTTACAGTTCCTTGATACTTGTTTCTGCTTTTGCTCTTGTTCCTTGAACTCTATTTATTTGATGCAATGTGTGTCTGAGACAGCAGTTCTAATTCTTTTAGTTTAATTTCAGTATCTAATTATGCCTGTTTTGCTTCTTATTATTTTTCTGTTCACGTTCTTGTATTCTATCTTCACGTTCTTGAGATTCTTTTAATTTATTCTAAACCATTGTGCTAATTTATCATGGAGTCCTAGTTTAATGCCCACTTCGATATAATCATTTAATGTTGACATGTTGAAATATTATATCTTTGGCTTTGATAGTGTGTAAAAATGAGTTATTGCTCTTTTATACAAAATGTTGAAATTTTATGAAATACACAATATTGGAAAATTACAACAGAAAACAACTTGAGGTGAGAAATTGGCTAGAACAATCAAAAAATCATCTTAACTGATAATGTGGTTCTTGTCCAGCACCATCAGGTTCTGTACTTGACACTTTTTGCCACCTTTTTCGACTTGCAGTAAATTTTCTGCTTTGGTGAGAAAAAATATTAGTACGTTTGTCACGTTGATTGTCACGTTGATTATCGGTCGTTGTTTAATCAGTAGGTTGTTGGATGTCTGTTAACAGTGAGTTTTATAAACCATATTTATTGTCTTATTGATATATTATTAGACGACTGTTATTTTCTCAGTCGTGTAGGGTTATCAGTTGTGTGTTTACCGGACGAAAGCCTCCATGTTATCAGAGTGTTGGGATTTAATTTGTCTCGTATTTATTTAATTCGATCCACTGAGACCTGACGTCGCACACCATCAACATCAGTCGAATACCTGTACACATAGCGGTTTTTTTAAAGATCACCGAATATGTTTAATACATTAATCTGTTTATATACATCGTTGAGTTTTAACACACCACATATCTACAACAGTCATCCCACGCGGGAATTCAGCCCTTCATACATAACTTCGCTATGGTCTCACTCCAAGCTGGCTCATACAAACTGTTTCAGTTATTCTTTCTCACAGCGCAAAATATCAATCGTTCAATTCATCTTTACAGTCGCTCTACAGTCTCATACACATCCGTCAACATCCAACGCTCACTCCAGTCTGTCCTCCTGTCCTCAGCGTTTTGCGTCACGTGTCCAGTCGCCCCGTGTTTTCGTGTTTCCTCCAGTTCTCATTTGCAGGTACTCTGTCTTGACATTCGCTTGTCCTTAACGGGGGGTAAGTCAGTCCGTCGTTGATTGCTGTCTTTCAGTTAACTCATGTTAAATGTCTGTTTAACGCCTTTCTCCGTAATCCTGTATATCCACGTAAGGCACGTATATGCGCGAGATTCGGTAGCGGATCGCGCCGCGTTGGTTTCAGAAAGTAATGGCAAACTACTGAGCGTAATCTTGACAAGACATCAGCAATCAGCTGAAAGATGCTGATGTTGACTGCAATGTCCTGTAATGAATATGCGAAAAAAATAGTGATAAATATATACATACATACATATGCGGCCGAGTGACCTGGCTAGGCGTGCGTCTATGGTAAAAAGTTTCGCCTCCTACCGGGGAATGATAATTCACGCTGGACAAAAGAAGTGCGAGATTACGTCACAGGAAAATCGACTCGCTTCCGTGAAAGGGTATACATAGTCTCTCGTCGGCAAATAATAAACTTACATAGTTTCTAATCTAATTGTCTGGGCACCATTATGAAACATGTCCGTCTGCCAGACTTTCTGGTCTGTCTGTGTATGTAGACATTTGATTTAGGTAATGACATTAGTAATGAGAATAAAAGACAAGGCTCTACTTAGCAAACAAGTGCCCTCATCACCATAAGTGATATTGCTCTTATTGCTGTCCCAACAGGCGCCCGTGATCTATGATGAGTGGGTGGTCAATGGCAATGTAGAACAGATGTTGCTGTTCATTGTGTCTGAGCAAGCCGGGCCGTCCGTTCAACTCGACATCCGCAGCTTCACGGATCCAAGTTTATACGAGTCTGTACCAGTTCATAACATTTTGTAGTGTTGTTTTCTTTTGTTTTTTTAAGCATGATGTTGTTATATTGTCTCAGCCCATTACACTCTGCTGATGTGTGCGGTATGGTGTTGTTATATATGTGTAACAACATTACACTCCGTTGATGTGTGTGATGTTGTTGTTATATTGTGTCAGCTCATTACACTTCTTTGACGCGTGTAGCTATGTTGTTCATTATATTGTTGTCAGCTCATTACAAATCTATTGACGTGTGTGGGGATGTTGTTATATATTGTGTCAGCTCATTACACTCCGTTGATGTGTGTGGGATGTTGTTATATGTGTCAGCTCATTACCTCTATTAACGTGTGTGGGATGCCATTATTATTGTGTGAGCTCATACACTCCGTGATGTGTGTGGGATGTTGTTATTATATTGTGTCAACTCATAACACTTCTTTGATGTGTGTGTCAAGTTGTTATATTGTGTCAGCTCATTACACTCCGTTGACGTGTGTGGCATGTTGTCGTTACCTGCCTGTTCCACGTGAGAAAATCGGGATACAAGGAGAGAGAACGACCCAGGAGGAGTTGATTAGATGGAGTAAAGTGACATTCAAGAAAATAAAATCCGATGCCAAAACAGAGCATTGCGTCGACCTTCCCTCTGAAACCTCTTCTCAGCAAAACAGGAGCAGCAGCAGAAGAAGACGGGTAGGGCATTTGTCGGACACATGAAAGGAAACGTCAGGCAGGACTGACACACCTTACCAAACATCATGATGTAGGTCAGCTTGGCTGAATGGATAAGAATGCGTTTTTTTAAACATCCGGTGTGCTGATTGCCGAGGTAAGGGGTTCAACCCCTATACCGTACAGTTGGACTAACATGTTGACCTATCGTCCTTGGCTTGGGACATTAATACATTACCTCTGAAGTACGCGAGTGGGTTCCTCACCAATAGCGAGTGACAACAGTTAAAGGGAAAGCTGAATCTATACGGAAAATTCAGCCCAGCTACTACTAGAAGTAGGAGTATGGACTACGCTTGAGTTTAAAAAGAGACAGCGCAAAAACAAAGAAGATACATACAGTGCTCTAGAGATGAACATGATCATACAACACTGAGGATATCGCTTGATGCGCACACGTGTTGCTTTGCCCTAATATGAAGTGCCAGTACGCATAACTATATATATATATATCTTATATATAAAAGGCGATCTCCGTCTGTCTGTCTGTCTGTCTGTATGTCCATATGTCCTTTATGCGCTCGCGAACGGCCCATCCGATTGAGATGGAAATTTTCTACACGTCTTCCTTTCATTCCAGCGCAGCCCACTGTCATATTTTTTTAGTGTGAAATCGGCTGCTTACCCAATATTATTTCATTTTCATTTTTCATTATAATTTCATATATCTCAGGGGACTTAACTCTGTAAAAGTTATTTCAAGGGGCATAACTTTTCTGTATAACTTATAGTCATATTGTGGCATCGTTTTCAAAGATTTATAAACTCTTTGTCCATAGTTATGTACCGGCATATGAGTTATAATAAATAATGATACAATCTGTAAGGCATTTTCAAAGTTTTCATAAAAATAATGCATAATGCATAACATTGTAACTCATCTTTTTTTGCTTAAAGAATAATAAATAATAGTTACCTTATCTCTATCAAGTTTGAAGATTTTATATTTCTTTACACTGTCGCCAACTCTAAGAAGACATGGAACAACTTCAGCCATTATTAAATCTACAGGCATATGCGTTATATTCCTCCTCCTCCTCCTCTCCCCTCCTCCACCTCCTACCCTCTTCCTCTTCTCCTCCCCCTCCTCCCTCTCCCTCCTCCATCCTCCTCTTCTCTCTTTCTCCTCCTCCTCCCTCCTCCTCCCTCTTCCTCCTCCCAGCTCCTACTCCTCCTTTTTCTTCTTCTTCTGCTGCTGCTGCCGCTGCTCCATTTACCCAAGTTAATTGTTGGGGAAGATGTAAAGATCTTTCAAGTGCTCTTTCTAATGCTTTTTGTAAGTTGGTCTTCGTTTATCTAAGGTTGTTCTAACTGCAACCAATAAATGATTAGACAGACAGACAGACAGACAGACAGACAGACAGACAGACAGACAGACAGACAGACAGACAGTCGGGAACGGGAACTTATATGACTACTCATATGAATTAAATGAGATGCTCCCCATCAGGGGCTGGGCGAAGCCGGGCCGGATCAGACAGATAGACAGACAGATAGACAGACAGACAACAGATAGATAGTCGGGAACGGGAACGTGAGCTTATATGACTACTTATATGAATTAAATGAGATGCTCCACACCAGGAGCTGGGCGATGCCGGGCCGGGTCAGACAGACAGACAGACAGACAGACAGACAGACAGACAGACAGATAGTCGGTAACGGGAACGGGAACTTATATGACTACTTATATGAATTAAATGAGATGCTCCCCACCAAGGACTGGGCGAAGCCAGGCCGGGCTCAGACAGACAGACAGACAGACAGACAGACAGACAGAACAGACAGACAGTCGGTAGCTGGAACGGGAACTTATATGACTACTTTTATGAATTAAATGAGATGCTCCCCACCAAGGACTGGGCGAAGCCGGGCCGGGTCATATCTTATATATAAAAGGCGATCTCCGTCTGTCTGTCTGTCTGTCTGTCTGTCTGTCTGTCTGTCTGTCTGTATGTCCATATGTCTTTTATGCGCTCGCGAACGGCCCATCCGATTGAGATGAACTTTTCTCCACGTCTTCCTTTCATTCCAGCGCAGCCCACTGTCATATTTTGTTAGTGTGAAATCGGCTGCTTACCCATTATTATTTCATTTTTCATTATAATTTCATATATCTCAGGGGACCTAACTCTGTAAAAGTTATTTCAAGGGGCATAACTTTTCTGTATAACTTATAGTCATATTGTGGCATCGTTTTCAGAGATTTATAAACTCTGTGTCCATAGTTATGTACCAGCATATGAGTTATAATAAACAATGATACAATCTTTAAGGCATTTTCAAAGTTTTCATAAAAATAATGCACAATGCATAACATTGTAACTCATCTTTTTATGCTTAAGAAGTTACTGTAGTCATGCAGGTGATTAGAAAGAGTTTTCATTAAAAATAATGGATGGTGTGTGGAAGGACATTCTTTTAAGTTACTTTTTTTGTTGTATGAATTTAATGAGACGCTACCCGCCAGGAGCTGGGCGAAGCCACGCCGGGTCAGATAGATAGACAGACCCACCTTTTCGCTGCAGTTGTCTACTCCTCCTTTTCCTTCTTCTGCTGATGCTGCTGCCGCCGCTCCATTTACCCAAGTTAATTGTTGGGGAAGATGTAAAGATCTTTCAAGTGCTCTTTCTAATGCTTTTTGTAAGTTGGTCTTCGTTTATCTAAGGTTGTTCTAACTGCAACCAATAAATGATTAGACAGACAGGCAGACAGACAGACAGACAGAGAGGGAGGGACAGGACAGACAGACAGACAGACAGACAGACAGACAGACAGACAGACAGACAGTCGGGAACGGGAACTTATATGACTACTTATATGAATTAAATGAGATGCTCGCCATCAGGGGCTGGGCGAAGCCGGGCCGGATCAGACAGACAGACAGACAGACAGACAGACAGACAGACATATAGACAGACAGACAGACAGATAGATAGTCGGGAACGGGAACGGGAGCTTATATGACTACTTATATGAATTAAATGAGATGCTCCACACCAGGAGTTGGGCGATGCCGGGCCGGGTCAGACAGACAGACAGAAAGACAGACAGAAAGACAGACAGACAGACAGACAGACAGACAGACAGACAGACAGACAGACAGACAGACAGACAGACAGACAGACAGTCGGTAACGGGAACGAGAACTTATATGACTACTTATATGAATTAAATGAGATGCTCCCCACCAGGACTGGGCGAAGCCGGGGCCGGGGCAGCTAGTGTGTGTGTATATATATATATATTATATATATATATATATATATATATATATATATATATATATATAATATATATACTATATATTATAGATATATAGTATATCTATATATATATAAATATTGAGACGAATGTTGTCTGCTTAAATGAAACTGACACGGCCATCGACCTGGCACTTTTATCCCAAGAGGCGGAATCAGACACAAAATGGAGTGTCCTTGGGGACAACCTCCCCTGTTCTGTTCCGATTCCTAAGTCCAGCACAGTTGGGGCTATAAGAGCCCGCAGGACATTCAGTTATGATTGCGACCACTCTTCGCTCTTGGGGCGCCTTGATCACAGGGAAGATCTCAACCAACAAGAAGAATCTTCACCCAATCCACCATGGTGGGACACCGAGAAGGCGGATAATTCATAAGGGAAACGAGGGCGGCCATAAGGAATTGGCAGAGGGTGCGGAGAGCAACCAATTCATTTGACACAATTGGAGGAGGCTGAAAGATATTAAAACAGTAAAAGGTGTAGGGGATTTTAAACATCCAGGCTGCAGAGGCAAAAAGGATGAAGTGGGATAGTTTATTAATGAAGTCGGTGTGGGATGTGACAGTTGGAAAATTCTGGAGGCTGCACCGGCAGATGAAGAGACAGGTGATGCCTGGTACACATGATACCGTTTATATGATGATCGAACAACCGACCTATGACAACTGACAAGGACAAAGGGGAGACTTTTCTTGCACGATTTTTAAAACAGACGATCAGCAAGATAGAAGTATTAGAGATATGGTCCAGAGTAGCCTTGTACACGGGTCACTATGAAGGAAGACTGTGAGAGTTAATGATGAGCATATTAGATGCTGGGGACACAGCGCTCGAATGGAGTGAGGAACACCCATATGAGTAACATGAAGGATGGGGACTTGGAGGAAATGGCTCTTTGTTTCCACCTAAGCATCAATACGGCGGAAGTACCCCACGATTGGCTGCATAGCTACCTGGTCCCACTCCCAAAGCCAGGTAAGGATCACTCCAGACTTAATGGATACCGAATCATAACCCTGCAAACCACGTATGGCAAAGTCCTCGAAAAGATAATAGCACGCAGGCTCCAGCGATATATGGAAAGTTGTAATCTGTTTCCCCAAGACTCGGAGTTACCGGCCTGTAAAGGACACCGGGGCCAATGCTGCAAATTTTGCATTTGATGTCTACGAGGGCTTCAGCAGGATAAAACAAGAGACAGTGGCGGTAGCTCTTGATCTGGAGATGCGTAGAACAGGGTCAGGTATGATCGGTTGATACACACACTGTTGGCATGGAGGGTCTGCCCTTGCCTTGTTAGATGGGGTTGCGACGGTTCTCTATGAAAATATGAATGCACTGCGCATGGTTCCTGGACTTCTGATCCATGTACCCCTCTGCCGTGTGTCCACATTGACGAGGTAGAGGGGGCTCTGAGTGTTCCAATGACCCCAAGAGCTATGCCGACGGTAGCACAGCTACTGGTAGGGTCACACATGTCGGACAGGTCAAGGCGAGGAACCAGACGAAGAGACACCACAACCTGCTGCCTTGTAGGTAGACTGGGGACTAGTCAAAGGCTAGGAAAGCACCCGAAAAAAATGCTTGTCGAAATTAGGATGTACTGAGCCACAGCTTGACAAAGCAGTGCAACGTAACTTAATGCATGATGTCACAAGTTATAAATTAATCGTTATGGTGCTAATCCCGTGAAAGTCCCATCAGGCGGTGATAGTGCCGGGCCCCCTGCCTCGAGGGGGTCCACCCATGACTACTGGTGGTCACCTTCCCCTGTGCTGTGGAGTCAAGGCACAGAGGAGTAGGTTAAGAGCTATTGACCAAACACACCGACACTCAACATTACTACAGTGGAATGCCGAAGGAGTTTATAACAAGAAAGTCTCCCTAACAAAGCGTCTTCATAAGAGAGAATAGATGTGGCATGCATTCACAGAGACACACCTCACGCCAATCGCAAATTCCAGTCAGACGGATATCAGGCCACAGACGTTTGACCGCGAAGGACACAAAGGGAGGAGTTCTAATACTTACACTAAATACAATCCTGCAGCTAAGTATCTGTGATCTCTGACAACCAAACGGAAACTATAGGTGTCGATATAATGATAAAGGACGTGAAAATAAGAATCGACAATCTGTATAGCCCAGCAGATAAGGACCTTACACTCTCAAACATGAAAATAACTGACTCAAACTGCATTAAGTGTTGGAGATTTTAATAGCCAGATCAGAAAGCATGGGATGCTCAGATACTGACAAAAGAAGAGGATGAAGTGGAGGACTGTGGAAAATAGCACTCAAAAGAACCATCTAACTCAACAAAGCGGATGACACACCGGGAGCTTCTGCCTACCAGAAAGATGGTTACCACTTCTACTCCAGCCAACTTGGATTTCTGAAACAGAGGACTCCTCGCACAAAATTGATCGCCATGTGGTTGACCAATATAGGAGTAGTGACCACAGACCAATCAAGCTTATAAATTAATATGGTTTATGTTTCCACAGGAGCAAAGCCTTTGCCCCGCTGGAATTACAAACGAGCAGATTGGGGGACAGAGTTTGCCATGACTAACAGACAAATATTGTAAAAAATATAAATACAAGATATGGCAACATGAAAGCAAAATGGTGGAAAGGTCTAACCAGAGCAATATTACAGGCGGCCACCGAGTCTATTCCAAGAGGAGCAAGGAAAAATTGCAAACTATACTGGACTGAAAGAAATACAAATTTTGGATAGACAAGAGTTGAAGGATGCCAGGCAGACAGCAGAGAGAGAGAGAGCAAAAAATTGAAGCGACACATCTCTCTCAAAGCCATCTCAGCAAAATATAAAAGAACAGTAAATCAAACAACAAGAGATTGTTAGAGGTAAAAACAGAAAATCTGAAATTTGATAGGGATGGAAACAAACTATGGAAGCTAGTGAAAGCCATGAACAATGAAGGACCGAGAAATAAACAAATACGATTAAACAAGGAAATGCCTTGCTTACAGGGAAAAAGGCTGCAAACGCACTAATGGAACACTATGCCAGTGCAAACCATATTGACATTACAATCGAACAGAAGGAAGCCATCCGCCTGTGGTGTTGCCGGGGGCCCATAAGGGGAAGCAAAGGAAATAGCACACTGTAGCCTACCACGCATGTCGTAAGAGGCGACTAAGGAGGCTCGATGGTTCCGTCGCCCTGCTACTGAGTGAGTGCGTGGCGCCGACAATGTGAGCTGTGAGTTTCGTGTAAATAGCTTTTGAATCGGCCGAGGTTTTTTGGAACTTGACTGCATGTTCGGAGCGATGTGTAGATGGCTATGTACAGAGTTGACCGTTTTTGCCTTATGCAGAAATGCGTGGCTGCTGGGCTACTGGATGATCTGCGACTGCCATCGACGATGACTGTATTTCGTGGACTGTGTGGGTGCACCACTAGGAAACATGTCAAAGATGGGAAAAATGACTGCAGATTCCATCAGAGATGAACTGGGTGTTTCGTGGGGGACGAATTGTGTTTGACAGTCTGGGAGGGGCGATAGCTGTGCGGGCGGTTGTTGTTCAAGGACTGCGGCTGTGCGAGGGTGTTTCCACTTTTCACATTGGGCTAGTGGGGAGCGTTTTGAGTGCTATTCACTGGCACAGGAACGGAGCATAATGGGGGACGACCCGTTGCTGTGAAGTTGGAACTACGACTAACTAACTAACTAAGAAGGAAGCCCTCAAAGCATAAACAGATACATCATAGTAATATTGAATGGATGTCCATCTTAGTTGAGAGAGTAAACTGAAGTTCTTGGGTATCACCTTTGACAGGTGTTTGTCTTTTAAGGATTATATATATATATATATATATATATATATATATATATATATAATATATATATATATATATATCTATATATATATATATATATATATATCCTTAAAAGACAAACACCTGTCAAAGGTGAATACCCAAGAACTTCAGTTTACTCTCTCAACTAAGAGGACATCCATTCAATATTACTATGATGTATCTGTTTATCTTTGAGGGCTTCCTTCTTAGTTAGTTAGTTAGTCGTAGTTCCAACTTCACAGCAACGGGTCGTCCCCATTATGCTCCGTTCCTGTGCCAGTGAATATCACTCAAAACGCTCCCCACTGCCCAATGTGAAAAGTGGAAAAGGCAGGAGTCTTGACAAACAACAGCCCGCACAGATATGCCGCCGCCAGAATGTCAACACAATAGTCCCCCACGAAACACCCAGTTCATCTTTGATGGAATCTGCAGTCATTTTCCCATCTGAATGTTTCCTAGATGTTCACCCACACAGTCCACGAAATACAGTTCATCGTCGATGGCAGTGGCAGACATCCAGAAGCCCAGCAGCCACGCATTTCTGCATAAGGCAAAAACCGGTCAACTCTGTTACATAGCCATCTACCATCGCTCCGAACATGCAGTCACGTTCCAAAATACCTCGGCAGATTCAAAAGCATTTTACACGAAACTCACAGCTCACATTGTCGCGTAACGCACTCACTCAGTAGCAGGGCGACGGAACCATCGAGCCTCCTTAGTCGCCTCTAACGACATGCGTGGTAGGCTACAGTGTTGCTATTCTTTGCTTCACTTATGGGCCCCGGCAACACACAGGAGGATGGCTTCCTTCTGTTCGATTGTAATGTCAATATGGTTTGCACTGGCATAGTGTTCCATTAGTGCGTTTGCAGCCTTTTTCCCTGTAAGCAAGGCATTTCCTTGTTTAATCGTTATTTGTTTATTTCTCGGTCCTTCATTGTTCATGGCTTTCACTAGTTTCTATAGTTTGTTTCCATCCCTGTCAAAGTTCAGATTTTCTGTTTTTTACCTCCAACAATCTCTTGTTGTTTGATTTACTGTTCTTTTATATTTTGCTGAGATGGCTTTGAGAGAGATGTTCGCTTCAATTGTTTGTTCTCTCTCTGCTGTCTTCCTGGCAACTTCAACTTTGTCTTCCAAACTTTGTATTTCTTCAGTCCAGTATAGTTTGTAATTTTTCCTTGCTCCTCTTGGAATAGACTCAGTCGCCGCCTGTAATATTGCTCTGGTTAGACTTTCCACCATTTGCTTCATGTTGCCATATCTTGTATTTATATTTTCACAATATTTGTCTGTTAGTATGGCAAATCTGTCCCAATCTGCTCGTTTGTAATTCCAGCGGGGCAAAGGCTTTTGCTCCTGTGGAACATAAACCATATTAATTATAAGCTTGATTGGTCTGTGGTCACTACCTCCTAATTGGTCAAGCACATGGCGATCAATTTTGTGGAGGATGTCTCCTGTGCAGAAAGCCAAGTCTGGAGTAGAAGTGGTAAACCATCTTCTGGAGTAGAAGCTCGGTGTGTCATCCGCTTTGTTGAGTAGATGGATATTTGAGTCTATTTCCCAGTCCTCCACTTCATCTCCTCTTTTGTCAGTATCTGAGTATCCCATCTTTCTGAATGGCTATTAAAATCTCCAACAATAATGCAGATTGAGTCAGTTATTTTCATGTTTGAGAGTGTAAGGTCCTTATCTGCTGGGCTATACAGATTGTAGATTCTTATTTTCACGTCCTTTATCATTATATCGAACACCTATAGTTTCCGTTTGGTTGTCAGAGATCACAGATACTTAGCTGCAAGGTATTGTATTTAGTGTAAGTATTAGAACTCCTCCTTTGTGTCCTTCGCGGTCAAAACGTGTGGCCTGATATCCTCTGACTGAGAATTTGCGATTGGCATTGAGGTGTGTATCTTGAATGCATGCCACATCTATTCTATCTTTATGAAGACGCTTTGTTAGGGAGACTTTCTTGTTATAAACTCCTTCGGCATTCCACTGTAGTATGTTGAGTGTCCGGTGTGTTTGGTCAATAGCTCTTAACCTACTCCTCTGTGCCTTGACTCCACAGCACAGGGGAAGGTGACCACCAGTAGTCATGGGTGGACCCCCTCGAGGCAGGGGGTCCGGCACTATCACCGCCTGATGGGATTTCACGGGATTAGCACCATAACGATTAATTTTAACTTGTGACTCATGCATTAATTTGCGTTGCACTGCTTTGTCAAGCCTGTGGCTCAGTACATCCAATTTCGACAAGCATTTTTTTTGGTGCTTTCCCTAGCCTTTGACTATCCCCAGTCTACCTACACGGCAGCAGGTTTGTGTGTCTCTTCGTCTGGTTCCTCGCCCTTGACCTGTCCGACATGTGTGACCCTATCAGTAGCATAGCTTTTGGGGTCATTGGAACACTCAAGCCCCTCTACCTCGTCAATGTGGACACACGGCAGAGGGGTACATGGATCAGAAGTCCAGGAACCCATAGAGAACCGTCGCAACCCATCTGACAAGGCATGGGCAGACCTCCATGTACAATAGTGTGTATATCAACCGATCATACCTAACCCTGTTATACGCATCCTCCAGGTCAAGAGCTACCGCCACTGTCTCTTGTTTATCATGGAAGCCCTCGTAGACATCAAATGCAAAAGTTGCAGCATTGGCCCAGGTGTCCTTTACAGGCCGGTAACTCCCGAGTCCTTGGGGAAGCAGATTACAACTTTCCATATATCGCTGGAGCCTGCGTGCTATTATCTTTTCGAGGACTTTGCCATACGTGGTTTGCAGGGTTATGATTCGGTATCCATTAAGTCTGGAGTGATCTTTACCTGGCTTTGGGTGTGTGGCCAGGTAGCTATGCAGCCAATCGTGGGGTACTTCCACCGTATTGATGCTTAGGTGGAAACAAAGAGCCATTTCCTCCAAGTCCCCATCCTTCATGTTACTCATATGGGTGTTCCTCACTCCTATCCGAGGCGCTGTGTCCTTAGTACACATCTAATATACTCACCCTTAATCTCAAAGTCCTCCCCCATAGTGACCCGTGACAAGGCTACTCTGACCATATCTCTAATACCACTATCTTGCTGATCCGTCTGTTTTAAAAATCGTGCAAGAAAAGTCTCCCCTTTGTCCTTGTCAGTTGTCATAGGTCGGTTGTTATCATCATAAACGGTATCATGTGTACCAGGCATCACCTGTCTCTTCATCTGCCGGTGCAGCCTCCAGAATTTTCCAACTGTCACATCCCCACCGACTCATTAATAAACTAGTTCCCACTTCATCCTTTTTGCCTCTGCAGCCTGGAGTTTAAAATCCTACATCTTTCCTTTTTTATATCTTTCAGCCTCTTCCAATTCTGTGTCAACTGAATTGGTTGCCCTCCGCACCCTCTGCCAATTCCTTATGGCCGCCCTCGTTTCCCTCATGAATTATCCGCCTCTGGTGTCCACCATGGTGGTTGGGTGAAACATTCTTCTTGTTGGTTGAGATCTTCCCTGTGATCCAAGGCGCCCCAAGAGGGAAGAGTGGTCGCAATCATAACTGAATGTCCTGCGGGCTCTTATAGCCCCAACTGTGCTGGACTTAGGAATCAGAATCAGAACAGGGGAGGTTGTCCCCAAGGACACTCCATTTTATGTCTGATTCCGCCTCTTGGGATAAAAGTGCCAGGTCGATGGCCGTGTCAGTTAATTTAAGCAGACAACATTCCGTCTCAATATTTATATATATATATATATATATATATATATATATATATATATATATTATATATATATATATAGATATATATATATATATATATATATATATATATATATATATACACACACTAGCTGACCCGGCCCGGCTTCGCCCAGTCCCTGGTGGGGAGCATCTCATTTAATTCATATAAGTAGTCATATAAGTTCTCGTTCCCGTTAACGACTGTCTGTCTGTCTGTCTGTCTGTCTGTCTGTCTGTCTGTCTGTCTGTATGTCTTTATGTCTGTCTTTCTGTCTGTCTGTCTGTCTGACCCGGCCCGGCATCCCCCAACTCCTGGTGTGGAGCATCTCATTTAATTCATATAAGTAGTCATATAAGCTCCCGTTCCCGTTCCCGACTATCTATCTGTCTGTCTGTCTATATGTCTGTCTGTCTGTCTGTCTGTCTGTCTGATCCGGCCCGGCTTCGCCCAGCCCCTGATGGCGAGCATCTCATTTAATTCATATAAGTAGTCATATAAGTTCCCGTTCCCGACTGTCTGTCTGTCTGTCTGTCTGTCTGTCTGTCTGTCTGTCTGTCTGTCTGTCTGTCCCTCCCTCTCTGTCTGTCTGTCTGTCTGCCTGTCTGTCTAATCATTTATTGGTTGCAGTTAGAACAACCTTAGATAAACGAAGACCAACTTACAAAAAGCATTAGAAAGAGCACTTGAAAGATCTTTACATCTTCCCCAACAATTAACTTGGGTAAATGGAGCGGCGGCAGCAGCATCAGCAGAAGAAGGAAAAGGAGGAGTAGACAACTGCAGCGAAAAGGTGGGTCTGTCTATCTATCTGACCCGGCGTGGCTTCGCCCAGCTCCTGGCGGGTAGCGTCTCATTAAATTCATACAACAAAAAAAGTAACTTAAAAGAATGTCCTTCCACACACCATCCATTATTTTTAATGAAAACTCTTTCTAATCACCTGCATGACTACAGTAACTTCTTAAGCATAAAAAGATGAGTTACAATGTTATGCATTGTGCATTATTTTTATGAAAACTTTGAAAATGCCTTAAAGATTGTATCATTATTTATTATAACTCATATGCCGGTACATAACTATGGACACAGAGTTTATAAATCTTTGAAAACGATGCCACAATATGACTATAAGTTATACAGAAAAGTTATGCCCCTTGAAATAACTTTTACAGAGTTAGGTCCCCTGAGATATATGAAATTATAATGAAAAATGAAAATGAAATAATATTGGGTAAGCAGCCGATTTCACACTAAAAAAATATGACAGTGGGCTGCGCTGGAATGAAAGGAAGACGTGTAGAAAATTTCATCTCAATCGGATGGGCCGTTCGCGAGCGCATAAAGGACATACAGACAGACAGACAGACATACAGACAGACAGACAGACGGAGATCGCCTTTTATATATAAGACTAGCTGACCCGGCCCGGCTTCGCCCAGTCCTTGGTGGGGAGCATCTCATTTAATTCATATAAGTAGTCATATAAGTTCCCGTTCCAGTTACCGACTGTCTGTCTGTCTGTCTGTCTGTCTGTCTGTCTGTCTGTCTGAGCCGGCCTGGCTTCGCCCAGTCCTTGGTGGGGAGCATCTCATTTAATTCATATAAGTAGTCATATAAGTTCCCGTTCCCGTTACCGACTATCTGTCTGTCTGTCTGTCTGTCTGTCTGTCTGTCTGTCTGTCTGACCCGGCCCGGCATCGCCCAGCTCCTGGTGTGGAGCATCTCATTTAATTCATATAAGTAGTCATATAAGCTCACGTTCCCGTTCCCGACTATCTATCTGTCTGTCTGTCTATCTGTCTGTCTATCTGTCTGATCCGGCCCGGCTTCGCCCAGCCCCTGATGGGGAGCATCTCATTTAATTCATATGAGTAGTCATATAAGTTCCCGTTCCCGACTGTCTGTCTGTCTGTCTGTCTGTCTGTCTGTCTGTCTGTCTGTCTGTCTGTCTGTCTGTCTGTCTGTCTGTCTAATCATTTATTGGTTGCAGTTAGAACAACCTTAGATAAACGAAGACCAACTTACAAAAAGCATTAGAAAGAGCACTTGAAAGATCTTTACATCTTCCCCAACAATTAACTTGGGTAAATGGAGCAGCGGCAGCAGCAGCAGAAGAAGAAGAAAAAGGAGGAGTAGGAGCTGGGAGGAGGAAGAGGGAGGAGGAGGGAGGAGGAGGAGAAAGAGAGAAGAGGAGGATGGAGGAGGGAGAGGGAGGAGGGGGAGGAGAAGAGGAAGAGGGTAGGAGGTGGAGGAGGGGAGGAGGAGGAGGAGGAATATAACGCATATGCCTGTAGATTTAATAATGGCTGAAGTTGTTCCATGTCTTCTTAGAGTTGGCGACAGTGTAAAGAAATATAAAATCTTCAAACTTGATAGAGATAAGGTAACTATTATTTATTTATTCTTTAAGCAAAAAAAGATGAGTTACAATGTTATGCATTATGCATTATTTTTATGAAAACTTTGAAAATGCCTGACAGATTGTATCATTATTTATTATAACTCATATGCCGGTATATAACTATGGACAAAGAGTTTATAAATCTTTGAAAACGATGCCACAATATGACTATAAGTTATACAGAAAAGTTATGCCCCTTGAAATAACTTTTACAGAGTTATGTCCCCTGAGATATATGAAATTATAATGAAAAATGAAAAATGAAATAATATTGGGTAAGCAGATTTCACACTAATAAAATATGACAGGTGGCTGCGCTGGAATGAAAGGAAGACGTGTAGAAAATTCCATCTCAATCGGATGGGCCGTTCGCGAGCGCATAAAGGACATATGGACATACAGACAGACAGACAGACAGACGGAGATCGCCTTTTATATATAAGATATATATATATATAGTTATGCGTACTGGCACTTCATATTAGGGCAAGCAACACGTGTGCGCATCAAGCGATATCCTCAGTGTTGTATGATCTGTTCATTCTCTAGAGCACTGTATTATCTTCTTTGTTTTGCGCTTGCTCTTTTTAAACTCAAGCGTAGTCCATACTCCTACTTCTAGTAGTAGCTGGGCTGAATTTTCCGTATAGATTAGCTTTCCCTTTAACGTTGTCACTCGCTATTTGGAGGACCCACTGCGACTTCAGAGGTAATTGTAATTTAATGTCCCAAGCCAAGGACGATAGGTCAACATGTTAGTCCAACTGTACGGTATAGGGGTTGAACCCCTTACCTCGGCATCAGCACACCGGATGTTTAAAAAAACGCATTCTTATCCATTCAGCCAAGCTGACCTACATCATGATGTTTGGTACTGTTGTTGTCATGTCCTGCCTGACGTTTCCTTTCATGTGTCCGACAATGCCCATACCCGTCTTCTCTGCTGCTGCTTTTGCTGAGAAGAGTTTCAGAGGGAAGGTCGACGCAATGCTCTGTTTTTGGCATCGTATTTTATTTCTTGAATGTCACTTTACTCCATATAATCAACTCCTCCTGGGTCGTTCTCTCTCCTTGTATCCCGATTTTCTCACGTGGAACAGGCAGGTAACGACAACATGCCACACACGTCAACGGAGTGTAATGAGCTGACACAATATAACAACTTGACACACACATCAAAGAAGTGTTATGAGTTGACACAATATAATAACAACATCCCACACACATCAACGGAGTGTAATGAGCTCACACAATATAATGGCATCCCACACACGTTAATAGAGTGTAATGAGCTGACACAATATAACAACATCCCACACACATCAACGGAGTGTAATGAGCTGACACAATATAACAACATCCCACACACGTCAATAGATTGTAATGAGCTGACACAATATAATGACAACATGCTACACGCGTCAAAGAAGTGTAATGAGCTGACACAATATAACAACAACATCACACACATCAACGGAGTGTAATGTTGTTACACAATATAACAACACCATACCGCACACATCAGCAGAGTGTAATGGGCTGAGACAATATAACAACATCATGCTTAAAAAAACAAAAAGAAACAACACTACAAAATGTTATGAACTGGTACAGACTCGTATAAACTTGGATCCGTGAAGCTGCGGATGTCGAGTTGAACGGACGGCCCGGCTTGCTCAGACACAATGAACAGCAACATCTGTTCTACATTGCCATTGACCACCCACTCATCATAGATCACGGGCGCCTGTTGGGACAGCAATAAGAGCAATATCACTTATGGTGATGAGGGCACTTGTTTGCTAAGTAGAGCCTTGTCTTTTATTCTCATTACTAATGTCATTACCTAAATCAAATGTCTACATACACAGACAGACCAGAAAGTCTGGCAGACGGACATGTTTCATAATGGTGCCCAGACAATTAGATTAGAAACTATGTAAGTTTATTATTTGCCGACGAGAGACTATGTATACCCCTTTCACGGAAGCGAGTCGATTTTCCTGTGACGTAATCTCGCACTTCTTTTGTCCAGCGTGAATTATCATTCCCCGGTAGGAGGCGAAACATTTACCATAGACGCACGCCTAGCCAGGTCACTCGGCCGCATATGTATGTATGTATATATTTATCACTATTTTTTCGCATATTCATTACAGGACATTGCAGTCAACATCAGCATCTTTCAGCTGATTGCTGATGTCTTGTCAAGATTACGCTCAGTAGTTTGCCATTACTTTCTGAAACCAACGCGGCGCGATCCGCTACCGAATCTCGCGCATATACGTGCCTTACGTGGATATACAGGATTACGGAGAAAGGCGTTAAACAGACATTTAACATGAGTTAACTGAAAGACAGCAATCAACGACGGACTGACTTACCCCGCGTTAAGGACAAGCGAATGTCAAGACAGAGTACCTGCAACTGAGAACTGGAGGAAACACGAAAACACGGGGCGACTGGACACGTGACGCAAAACGCTGAGGACAGGAGGACAGACTGGAGTGAGCGTTGGATGTTGACGGATGTGTATGAGACTGTAGAGCGACTGTAAAGATGAATTGAACGATTGATATTTTGCGCTGTGAGAAAGAATAACTGAAACAGTTTGTATGAGCCAGCTTGGAGTGAGACCATAGCGAAGTTATGTATGAAGGGCTGAATTGCCGCGTGGGATGACTGTTGTAGATATGTGGTGTGTTAAAACTCAACGATGTATATAAACAGATTAATGTATTAAACATATTCGGTGATCTTTAAGAAACCGCTATGTGTACAGGTATTCGACTGATGTTGATGTGTGTGCGACGTCAGGTCTCAGTGGATCGAATTAAATAAATACGAGACAAATTAAATCCCAACACTCTGATAACATGGAGGCTTTCGTCCGGTAAACACACAACTGATAACCCTACACGACTGAGAAAATAACAGTCGTCTAATAATATATCATAAGACAATAAATATGGTTTATAAAACTCACTGTTAACAGACATCCAACAACCTACTGATTAAACAACGACCGATAATCAACGTGACAATCAACGTGACAAACGTACTAATATTTTTTCTCACCAAAGCAGATAATTTACTGCAAGTCGAAAAAGGTGGCAAAAAGTGTCAAGTACAGAACCTGATGGTGCTGGACAAGAACCACATTATCAGTTAAGATGATTTTTTGATTGTTCTAGCCAATTTCTCACCTCAAGTTGTTTTCTGTTGTAATTTTCCAATATTGTGTATTTCATAAATTGCAACATTTTGTATAAAAGAGCAATAACTCATATTTTACACTATCAAAGCCAACAATATAATATTTCAACATGTCAACATTAAATGATTATATCGAAGTGGCATTAAACTAGGACTCCATGATAAATTAGCACAATGGTTGAGAATAAATTAAAAGAATCTCAAGAACGTGAAGATAGAATACAAGAACGTGAACAGAAAAATAATAAGAAGCAAAACAGGCATAATTAGATACTGAAATTAAACTAAAAGAATTAGAACTGCTGTCTCAGACACACATTGCATAAATAAATAGAGTTCAAGGAACAAGAGCAAAAGCAGAAACAAGTATCAAGGAACTGTAAAACCTTTTTGTGCAGGAGATAGTATTTTAGCTTGGACACATAATTTTGAAACATTAATGAAACACCATGAAATTCCTAAAGTAAACTGGTCCATGATTTATATAAGAAATCTAGCACTTTAACCTATGAAAGTCATTGAAAAAATTCCACAAGACTTAAGAACAAATTATCAGTATATAAAAGAGAGAATTATGCAACATTTCCTAATTTAGTCTCAAAGATACCGACTTCAATAAGCAAAGTTGAGTCCGAAACCAAACCAAACATTTCTTGATTATAACTCGGAAGTTCAAGAATTATTACTAAGTGGATAGCGGCAGCTAAGGTCGATAACAATTTAGACCTACTAAAAGATGTGATGCTCAGAGATAAGTTAATTTCATCTCTCCCTAACTCATTTTCAAAGTTCTTAAAGGAACATGATTGTAAATCATTTTTAGAAATGGAACGTGGAGGCTCAGCCAACTTTACAGCAAACAGAGATAGTTTACCATATCATCCAGTGAAATAAATGTTGGAGCTGCAGCAACATTCAGCAAAAGCAAACCATTTAGTTACACAAAAAATTCAAAATGGAAAGTAAACCCTTGCAAATAATGCCATACCTTGCACAGAGAATATGATATGTTCAATAAAAATCAACATTATGAAACGCATTTATAAAGCATGATAAATAAGCAGCAGACAAAAAGAAACCAATACAAAAGAGCAACCAATTTGTGTGTGTGTGTGTGTGTGTGTGTGTGTGTGTGTGTGTGTGTGTGTGTGTGTGTGTGTGTGTGTGTGTGTGTGTGTGTAAAAACTACGGCCACTCGTTATCCCAATGTAAAGGTAGAAAAATTCTCCAAAAGGCAAATGCCGCAGTAATGAAAACTTCTAGTTCAGAAAGCGAACTAGAAAGTGAACAATATCTAGAGAGTGGAAATGCACAGCAAATTATTGATGCACTTAATATAGACAAATGTGAAACATTAAAAAAATTTCACACAGAATGCATATTAGACTGTGGCCATACTACACCAATTTCTTATGAAGAAGGTAATGCGTCATCGCCTGAAAAGGAAAACTTAAATTTCATAAAGGCTTAATTAACAACAAACCGTTTCAAGTGTTACGTGATTCATGCTCCACTTTAACAGCTATTCATAGAGCTTTTGTAGCCACAAAAGACTACACAGGCAATCATGTAACATGCAGAACATTTGCTGGCAACATTGAAAGATACTCATTAGCTAGAGCAAAAATCAAAACACCTTACATTTCTGGTAAAGTTGTATGTGCAGTGTTAAACCAACCATGCTGCGATCCCATCATAGGAAACCTTATCGAAGTTATAGATTGTTCTGAACCAGAAATAAAAGCTTTGGAAGAAAAACATTTACAAGCTAACACAGTCACAAGATCTACTTCAAGAAAAGATCAAGATGACACGTAAACAGAAGCTTTACAGTTATTAGGTCCAAAGATTTCTTCTTTTAACAAAACCAGACAAGAATCGATCATGCATACCCCTCTTTTTCTGACAACTGTAAATTAAGAAAGGTAAATATGTGGAAACCATACCATACTAGAAACGAAACGACACTACCGACGAAATAACAGCTACAACAACTGTGATCGACAAAGCAGACTCTGACAAAATAGAACTACCAGTCCCAACAGTTAGGAACACAGAAACTATAAACGACATTAAAATATGTACAAAACTGTCGACCACACAAAAAGACGAAATTACGAAACTATTGAAAGACTATTAGACCATCTTTTCCAATAAACCTGGAAAAACAAACAAAATTGAACATCGAATTACACTGACGAACGAATCACCCATCAATAGTAAACCTTACTCAATACCTCTACATTACAGAGACCATCTCGACAAAGAAATTATTGACCTAGAAAATTACGGTATTATTAGAAAATCACAATCTGAGTATTCATCTCCCATCGTCCTAGTGAAGACAAATAACTCGACAATGCGTTTGTGTATTGACAACAGAAAATTAAATTCTGTGACAGAAATTGACGCAGCACCAATAGCAAATTGTGATGATTTAATCATCAACATATCAAATTCTAAAATCTTTTCTAAATTAAATTTAACAAAAGGATATTGGCAAATACCAGTCAATGAAGACTCCATACATCGTACAGCCTTCGTCACACCATTAGGATTGTACGAGTGGCGATCTCTCGCATTTGTATTAGTGAATGCACCGGCAAATGTTGTACGACTGACACGACTATTATTACACGGTGTACCCAAAGTAGAGACCTACATTGACGACTTATGCATACACACGGACAGCATGACAAGTCATATAACAACACACAGACGAATATTCGACAGGATTAAGAAATTCAGTCTAACCATCAGACCCAGTAAAGTGGAAATTGGTTTTGATGAGATAGAATTTTTAGGCCACAAAATCTCAAACAGCTACTTAAGTAGCGACAGCAGAATTGTATCCAAAATTTTGAATCTAACAGCGCCAAGCGCTAAGAAACAAGTCAGAAGTTTGTTAGGACTTATTAATTATTATGGAAAATTTATTCCAAATCTTGCAGAAATGACAAGTGTTTTTGCAAATTTGTTATTGTAATGTCAAACAAATACTATTGTCAAAGGTGCCGATGTGGGAACCAAACTCAATAATATCAAACATTTTTTTCTCTACCCTAACCATTTTGAAACTACCTGATCTGAGTCTACCATTTATCCTTAGATATGATGCCAGCGCGATACCATCGATACGGTTCTGAGAGTACATGTGCGAAATACTTTGCACATGTGAGTTTTGAATTTATACATTTGATTTCGCCCTTATTTACAAATAGATTTACATTACACTTATGGTTGTAACCTAAGAATCATTGTTCTGTGATCGGTGTGACAAATTTGATAGTTGACAGAGAACCTAGTTAGTAGTGTTCTCTGGAGATATATCTTGAATAATAAATATAAAAGATAAAGGATATGATTTTGCACGTTTTTGTCTAGAGGTCTCTTAAATGAGTTAATCATTCCCGCAATAGCCTTTTTTGGAGAACCATTTTTCTTTGGCTCAACCCCACTGTGAGACTACTATGTATCTACACAGAAATTTATATAAGAAGAAAAAGGTTCCCTCAAAGCCAAAAGGAGATCTGGACTCTTCGCCCCTGTACAACTGAGGATCCATCTCACTCATTATAGTGTTGTCAGTGTGCTATTCGTCCGTCACATTAGATCTTCCCTTATTTATCCATTATGCCAATATGACCTTTATCAGTTGTCCAATTTCTCTAGGACTGTAGGATTCAATTCTTGTAGACAACTCAACAATAACTGTACATAACATCTGTAGAACAAGACATCTACATGACAGGTTCTTGACAAGAGTGGGACATACATTTACATAGAATTGTTTACACCACAATTGTACAAGACATACATCATGAGATACTTGACAACATCTATACAGGACTTTTCACAATATTTGAAACAACCACAGCACTTAAGACAGTCACCAGAGACAATACTTGACAGCAACTGTACAAGACATTCTCCTGAGACATGTACTTAAAACACTGATTCATTAAATACACTTTATTGAGCTAATGGTGAGTCGAGTGATGACCATGGTTTCATCTCCTGGCATGTCAACACTTCAATAAATACATATAAAATGTACAAAATATGTCACACGTGCATGTAGATAAACATGATACACCACCTCCCCCTTTACTACACCACCCAATCAGTAAACTCTCCTCCTCCTCCTCTCCAACTACAACACTGATTCCCGGTACTTATCATCAGTCTCTGTCTCTGGGAAGTTTTCATGAAAATCCTACTTATGGGAAACTTAAGGAAGGAACCACTGTTCTGGATCAGTTTGTACCCTGTTATCCTCAGCAATTGAGGTTGGAAAAGGTCCAGGTAGCAGATTTCCTGTAATAAGTCCCATGGCAGATCATTTCCTCTTGAGAACAGAATTGGTGGTGATAACAAAGGTACTGAATCTCCCTGTTGACCAGACTGTCTGCGAAAACTGTCACTGGGGACTTCACATATCTAGTCCACCTCACTTCCTCTTCAAGTCTTCATTCTTAAACACTGTGTGAGCACCAGGCTGGAGATTAACCAAGACAAGTCCTAGCCAAACAATCCATTGCACCAGTCCTTTCACCAGTCTTCCTGAATGAGGTTAACAACCAGACTTGTTGTTTTCGTTCTCAGATGATTCTGATAATTATGATCACTGTCAGGATCATTATAAGAGTCACTATACTTCTAATCATTGAAGTCTTCCGAACTATTCCTCTCCCTTTGACATTCAGCGGTTCGAGAGCTGAGATTAAATCCTCCAAGACATTCCTGTATTTTGGAATTCTAGGAAAATGAATAAGTGGTCCATTTGGGGCACAGGTTTTAAAGGCTGGCAATTCAGCTGGTGGTCATCTGTGATTTTCCCTAGGGTACTTATAGGGAGTTGGTTCTGGATTTAGGGACTACTGGTTAGTTGTCCCAGATGATATAAAGGCCTCTCCACCATCTTTTTGTTCTCTGTTGATATACAAAATGGCACAACATCTCTTTACATGTGTTAAAAGATAATGTTATCATACATCAACATACACAAATTGGAGATGGGGAGGAAAGGGAGGATGTTGACCAAACACACCTCTCCTAGTTGATAATGAAGTGTAGTTCACTTGGATGCAGCTGTGGATGATATGTTTATTATTCAACCTCTATCTGTGGTAATCACAAGCCTATATCCTGAGACAGGGGTAGCTTAACACAATTACAAGCATTTATGTGGTCTAAGTTCCACCATGTTTGAACCACAGTAGACCTGGCACAAGGAGGATTAGACACAATACAGCAAGCACTATAAGGCAAGCATCATGAGCAAGCATTGTGACATAGCAACATGGGAAAGGCATTGTGAAGGGAAATGGAAAATAGGCATTTACAACTGCAATAAGCATTATGTATTAACTAATGGCATTTACCCAATTAGCCGACCAGACATCACTTCCAGTGGTTGTGATGGTGGTGCATGAATGTCCTATTCCATATACACACCTACATCAATGCCATACACCCCTTTCAGACCTGACTTGGCTCACAGTTACATTATCATCATCATGTGCTCTTTCCCCACTGAGTATCTACCACAGTAGGTAACAGAAGCTCAATTGCATAAGCAGTTGTTCACATATGCACCAAAGCACATATGGGAAAAACATGTTTAGTCCTTGTAAATTTGCATGAGCCATACATTATATTCAGCCGACTAAGACACAGGTTCACACACCTATTGTCATGTTAGGAACTAGTTTATATGAACCCACCAACAGTAGAGGTACAAGTGTAATACTGCAGAGAGAAATGGTATTCTCTTGAGCGTAATGTAGCCACCAGGCATCACATGAATTTTGCAATTCTGGCCTGCCATACACGTCCCGCCCACATATTGATATTGAAGCATCTTTCTTTCTACTAATGTGAGAGGCTACTTATCAAATCACCAGCTCACTCACTCCAACATTCTCAGCATTTACAAGGAACTTGTACATGTTTACATCACACATTCCAATTCAGACTGCCAAATGTTAACTCTCAAGAGCAATGTACAGTCTGGTGAAGAATGAGTCATCCTAGGCATTAAGAATGCACAAGGGGTTTGCGAATTTGCATTGAGTGTACTAGACAATCATCAAGCATACGCAACCAGTCACAACAGAGGGATGATATGCACTTGGAGTATACAGCGTAGAAGACCTGACAGGTTGAAGAAGCAGTATTCAGAATACTGGCGCACAGAAGTTAGGTTTACACTTTCACATTTTCTTCATAAAATACTCATATATTCTTCTCTTTCGTTCACCAGGCATAATCACAACATTAAAGTATGTTTTAAAGTGGTACCTGTTATCCAGAGAACAATATATTATCGAATCTTTAAGGGCATTGTTGGGTCATCACATCACAAACTAGCGACTGCTCCTGATGGAATCCCCGCTCAAACTAATTGATATTCAAATGTAGCCCAGTGAATAGCGTGGGCTGCCACGTAATAGCCAATGAAAAGACAAGCGCATACCGCTGCCCTCCCCCAACTCGTTCTGGAACTTACTATTCCAAGAATAGCTCTTTTATCTGGAAACGCCGCTCAAATCGAAATTATTTTTATGAATGTGTTAGACTGGGAATGTGGGGTTCTGATCCATCATGTCACAATCGGCATCATGAATTACAAATATTCAAAACAATGTTTTCCCGTAGTGAATTTGAATAACGAAGACACAAACAATAGATTGCACAATTTATTGCCTGGCATATTTCGCTGCATCTCGTCAGGTACATACTGCAGAAATCACACAACTTACGTGAATTAACTAGATAAATCCTTCAAGTTGAAATAAACACATATTCGCACTGTAATGTCACTTATCTACCACGGTAATTTTAAGCTGACTAACATGTCTTTCTGTTTACACAATTCTGGCTTGCGCTGATAGATCATAATTGCTTCTGCAAATTTAACAAGCGAGTATTTTGTGTGTTAAACAACACGCGAAAATGCAGTGTCTCTGTCCACGACATGGCCACTTTCGACAATGTGCCTGCCGATTGAAGACGCCGGGAGCTTCCGGTGTGTCGGCCCCACGAGGCTAGCATCTCCTGTGTGTTGTATCTTGTTGACCCATTGAGGTATGTGTTCTGACACCCGTTTGTTAAGCTGTCTCTCTGTTCTACCAATGTAAACGGCCTGGCATCTACATGTGAATTGGTAAATACAATTGTTTGTGGCGTACAGAGGAACAGGTTCTCTGACTGCTGGTGTAGGAATCAGTACGGTTTAATATCTAATTAGCTGCCAGGCCCGGCTTCGCCCAGGCCCTGGCGGGGATCTATCTATCTATCTATCTATCTATCTATCTATCTATCTATCTATCTATCTATCTATCTATCTGTCTGTCTGTCTGTCTGTCTGTCTGTCTGTCTGTCTGCTTGTCTGTCTGTCTGACCCGGCCCGGCTTCACCCAGTCCCTGGTGGGGAGCATCTCATTTATTTCATATACGTAGTCATATAAGCTCCCGTTCCCGACTATCTGTCTGTCTGTCTGACCCGGCCTCACCCAGTCCCTGGTGGGGAGCATCTCATTTAATTCATATAGTAGTGATATAAGCTCCCGTTCCCGACTATCTGTCTGTCTGTCTGTCTGTCTGTCTGAGCCGGCCTGGCTTCACCCAGTCCCTGGTGGGGAGCATGTCATTTAATTCATATACGTAGTCAAATAAGCTCCCGTTCCCGACAATCTGTCTGTCTGTCTATCTATCTGACCAGGTGTGGTTTCGCCCAGCTCCTGGCGCACAGTATCTTAAAAGAATGTCCTTCCACACACCATCAATTATTTTTAATGAAAATTGTTTTCAATCACCGACATGACACTTGATAGCTTCTTTAAGTAGAAAAAGATGGGTTACAATGTTATGCATTATGCATTATTTTTATGAAAACTTTGGAAATGCCTTAAAGATTATATCATTATTTATTATAACTCATATGCCTGAAAATAACTATAGACAAAGAGTTTAACATTAGTGCAAGTAAGTCCAACAATATGACTGTAAAGTATATAAAAATGTTATTATAAGTTATGCCCCTTGAAATAACTTTTCTAGAGTGAAGTCCCCCTGTTATATAGAAATTATATAATGAAAAATGAAAAATTAAATGTTATTAAGTGAGTAGCCGATTTTACACTAAGAAACTATTATAGTCGGTTGCACAGGAATGAAAGGAAGACGTGTAGAAAATTTCATCTCAATCGGATGGACCGTTCGCGAACGCATAAACGACGGACACCCATACACACATACATACATACATACACACATCGATTTGTATAGATATAGATGACTGGAGTTGCCGCACAGAATGTTCGACCTACTGCTGTAGTAAGCCGGTCTTGTAGACGTTGCATTACGTCATCCCCTCGAAAGGTTAGCTGGATGAATACCTTGAGTTTAGGGACTGTAGTTACGTCTGCTTTGGGTTTGGGCTGTTGGCAGTGGCGCTTTATAAATCCTGTGGAGTACCCATTCAGGTTTAAGACATTCTTCAGAGTTTCAAATTCATCCGTCAGTGTGTCCTGGGTGCATATCTTTCTAGCACGGTCAAACACGGTCCGTATTAAGCCCCGTTTGCACTGGACAGGTGTGAAGCTCTGAAAATTTAGGTATTGGCCAGTCCATGTTCCTTTGCGATACACCGATCTTTGAATTGTGCCGTCTGCTCTGTCTCATTAGAATATCTAGGAACGGTAACGCTTCGTTGTGTTCGTGTTCCATAGATAGAGAGATGTTTTTATGCGTCATGTTCATTATGGCCTGAAACAATGTTGCTTGTAGCTCGTCTGTGGCGATAATTAGTATATCGTCCACATAACGACGGTAAAAGGCCAAGTTGTTGATGTCTGAGGATCTCTTTTCTTCTAAATGTGCCATGAAGATGTCCGCTAGAATAGGACCAAGAGGACTCCCCATGGCCACTCCGTCAATTTGGCGGTATGACTTAGTTAGAAAATTGAATTGTATGTTGGCGGTACATAGTAGTAGTAGCCTCTCCAGAATAGGTGTTGGTATGCCTAATTTTAGTTGTTTGTCTTCAATGCGTTCCCTTATTATTTTCATTTCAACTTGAAGAATTTATCTAGTTAATTCACGTAAGTTGTGTGATTTATGCAGTATGTACCTGACGAGATGCAGCGAAATATGCCAGGCAATAAATCGTGCAATGTATTGTTTGTGTCTTCGTTATTCAAATTACAAATATTCTGCAATTCAGGAACAATGAAAACCAAACAAATGACGTTTAGAGAACATAACACTGTAAAAAATGTACGTACATATATTGTTGTAAATTACCAAACATGTTACAACAATTGTGTATATATAGAACACACACACACACACACACACACACACACACACACACACACACACACACACACACACACATACACACACACACACACACACAGATATATATATCACTTCCGGTACAATGGCGACAAGACGAAGCGTTACTTTTCAGAGGAACGCTATTAAGTGTTTTTCATTGGATTTCGTGTGATTTCCTATGGATTCCCTGTGAATAGTGTTTCCCTGTGGATTATGTGATGTTATATTGTGTTCCTTTTATTGGAAGTTTTCAAAAGAAGCCACGGAAGGCAGGTGGTGGATGTAATTTTGAGGGCAGCCGACAGATATGTGTGGGTCATGGCCTCGATTTACACGACGGCAGGCAAAGCAACTCGTCTTGAGTCAATGGTTGCGGTCTCAGACCAATACGGTCACTGCCATAGAGGAAAGCAACGGCAAACTACCTCTTTAAAAGTGCCTAGTATATCATGATTCGCTTAAAGACCGATCATCGCAAGACAAGGACAGAGACGTTAAAATTAGCACCTTGGAACGTTAGGACGTTAAACAACGACGGAAAATTGGAAAACATAAAACAAGAAATTGAAAAGGAAAAAATTAATATTTTTGGTATGTGCGAAACGAGATGGACAGGAGCAGGCATCAAGATAGAAGAAGATTTCAAGATTATTCATTCTGGAGGTGAAGATCGTCATAGGGGAGTGGCAATTATTCTGGACCGGAAAACATCAAAATCTATTCAAGGATATTGGGCCGTGTCGGACAGAGTTCTACTAGTTAAATTAAGTGGCAGACCTTTTAGCATAAATATTATTCAAGTATATGCCCCAACAGGAGAATCCAGTGAAGATAGTGTAGAAGAATTTTATAATGACATAGAGTCTGCCTTAAAGAAATGTAAACATTCAGAAATAAACATCATAATAGGGGACTTCAATGCAAAAGTAGGAAATCAAGGTGATAGATACACAATAGGAAACTATGGTTTAGGAAAGAGAAATAAAAGAGGATACAGACTCGTAGAGTGGACAAAAGAACAGGAAATGATTGTAGGAAACACCTGGTTCAAACAACACCCTAGAAGATTATGGACCTGGAGGAGTCCTGATACCAGGATTAGAAACCAGATTGACTACATTCTGATTAGCAGAAGATTTAGAAACGCATTAACAATAGCAAAAACAGTTCCAAGTGCTGATTGTTATAGTGACCACAGATTACTCGCAGGAACATTGAGGATAAAGTTGAAGAAAGTCAAGTATATAACAGGAAACACTAAATATGATTTGTGTACATTGAGTAATGACAAGGAAATACAAAACAAATTCAACATAGAAGTACAGAACAGATTTGAAATTCTGTCTGATCTAGAGATCCTATTCCAGAATGTGGATGATCAATGGGAAACGTTGAAGAATTCAATCAATGTGGCTGCAGAAACAACTATTCCAAAATTAAAGAACGTGGGTCGTAAGAAATGGATGACTGAAGAAATTTTACACCTCATGGAAACAAGAAGACTCAGCAAAAATAATTCTGTCAAATATGAAGAAATTCACAGACAAGTCAGAACATTATGTAAGGAGGCAAAAGAAGCATGGCTTGAGGAAAAGTGCTTAGAAATTGAAAGCCAACACAACAGTCAAAATACCAAATTAGTGCACAAAAGAATTCAGGAACTTACTGAAACACCTTTATGATGATAACAGAGACGAACAGTATCATATTAGATTTAATAATGAAGGACCGCCAATTTTGGAGATGGAGGTTCGAAATGTTCTTAAGCATATGAAAGCTGGCAAGGCCCCCGGTGCAGATAACATCACAACAGAAATGATTACAGCTTTAGAAGAATTTGGACTAATATCAAGTCACCAGACTGCTGAACACATTGTATGATACTGGAGATATACCTCCTGAATTATGTAACTCTATATTTATTGCAATCCCAAAGAAATCAGGAACCTTGGAATGTGATCAACATAGAACAATTAGTATAATGAGTCACATTCACAAAGATTTTGCTAAGAATTATCATGCAAAGAATGAGGAAGAAGATACAACCTGAAATAGGGGAAGAACAATGCGGGTTTGTAGAAGGAAAGGGTACAGTAAATGCTGTGTATATGCTGCGAACAGTTATTGAACGTGCTATAGAAGTAAACAAGGATATACATCTTTGCTTTATTGACTATACAAAGGCTTTTTATAGCGTTAGACATGTCAGCATGGTGGATATGCTTGCAGATCTACAAATCGATGGGAAAGACATTAGACTTATAAAAAACATATATTGGAAACAACAAGCTGCAATAAGGATTGATAATGAAGTGGGACAGTATCAGCCAATTAAGAGAGGTGTTAGGCAGGGATGTGTGATGTCTCCAGATCTTTTTTCCCTGTACAGTGAAAATATTTTCAGAAATGTAGAGGATATAAATGGAATCAGCATTGGAGGACGAAACATCAATAACATTAGATATGCAGATGATACAGTATTAATTGCAGACAATGCGCAGGACCTGCAACAATTAGTAGATGCGGTTGTTGTACACAGTGAGCAACTGGGGTTAGAATTAAATTGTAAAAAGACTCAGGTTATGGTCGTCAGTAGGAAGGAAGAAGTGCCACAATGTAATATACAAGTAAATGGAAATATTCTTCAACAAGTGAATCGGTACAATTATCTTGGAACAGTTATAACATCTGATGGGAGATGCCTTGAAGAGATTAGAACAAGAATCGCCATGGCGAAAGTAGCCTTTAGCAAGATGAAAAACATTCTGACCAATAAAAAGATGTCAATTGAAACGAGAAAAAGAGTGTTGAGGGGATACATAGAGCCTGTTCTTTTGTATGGATGTGAAACTTGGACAATGAGCAGTCAAGTTGAAAAGCATCTGATGGCTGCAGAAATGTGGTTTCTGAGGAAAATGCAAAGAATACCATGGACAGACAGAAAAACCAATGACCAAGTACTACAGGAGACAAATGAACATCGTAAACTGATTAGAGAAATTAGACGTAGACAGTCAAAATTTTTTGGATATGTTGTGAGAAGAAATGGATTGGAGAACTTAGTGACAACTGGCAAGATCGAGGGGAACAGACCAAGAGGAAGACCGAGAGGAAAATACCTGGATGGCTTGGCCACATGGCATGGACGAGACAGGAACACTGAGCTGATCCACGACACTGGTGATCGAGTGAAATGGCGAGTCATGACCGCCCACGCTTTCCGGCATGGCACATGATTGATTGATTGATATATGTCACGAAAAACACCGTGATTAACCAGTTGATGATAATAAAGCCTTGACAATTCAAAAACAGGTCGGATTCAAGCGGAAGTGCCCGGCTCGGGAGAGAAAACAGTCCTGTCTGTCATTTAGAATTTCCCGACATCAAACAAAATGGTGGCTTTGATTGTCACCACACGACATATGGTTGTAGGCTTGTTACTGCGAACCTTTGGTCAATACAAGAACTCGCTACCTTGTTTTTGGTTGTCAGGACAAGGGGAGATTACTGGTGTACATTAGTGTAGACCAAAATATGGATTAGGATTGACGTGTTTTGTTGGAGAGCTCTACAGTGTTAGATTAATTAAAATTAACTAGCATGTGTCGTTATGGCAAAGTGTAGCAGCCATCCAGGAATGAGGCGGGTTTGCATAAGGTACATAATATAGTCTATTTAGGCCTAATTAATATAGGCAGTAGTCTTGTTAAAACTAGAGTGTGATGATTAGCACTGTTAGTTGAAAACTAGTTAGAGTAGTGAAGTGATAATTGGCTCTGCTAGGATGATATGATAGCCGGGGTGATATTTGGAGAGATTTAAGATGGGTTGGGAGATGGGGAAAGTGTCCAATGGGGGGATCTTTCGGTGGTTTGCCCACTGACGTTTTGCACTCTGTTTATGGGTCTTTCCTTGTCATAGCCTGATACGGACGTAGGTGAGGAGCTACTATGCTCTAAGACAGAGTTTAGTTAGCTGTGAAATAACAGAGCAAGGCTTACACCCAGCCGGTAGGATCAGTGACTAGTGCTATCACCAGATGTGTTGTTTCTCTAACAGGTTCCCTGCCAGTTACGAGGATGTTCAACCCTGGTTTTGAAACAAGATCACCTCCAATTAGAAGAACACCAGTTGGCCACTCAAATGCTTTCTTACGGAAAACGAATAACACCCGAGAAGAAAGATGGTATTATGTTTACGCTGGACTCATAATCAGGAGGGTTCACCATAACATGACTCAGAAGAGCCAACCAATATAACGATTCCTGTGTGTTAAGGTTCACCTAGGATAGGTGATGATTGTTGATATGTCACACATCATACAAACATTGTTAAAGGAACGAGAACATTAAAATGTAAGTCACATGGTGTGATAGATTCCAGTGAAATATTACAAAAGACATCATACTTGAGACGTTATAGACATTAGTTAAGATCAAGTATATTAACAATAACAGTGATACCTAAGTACACACAACATAGGATTCGTACCGTTTTTAGGACCGATAGGAACTTATTTGTAGTGTGCAACCGGTCCATGATCAGCTGTAATTTACAAACAGTATCTATTTCGGATGATCAGGAAGATGGATTACCAGGTAGCTACAGATGACAGTCGGTGTCCGGCAGGAGAGATACAGTACTGGGTGAGATGGACTTGTTCTGACTTAACGTGCTGTGGTGTGTCCTTGCAAGGATGAACTGACTATGCTATTATCTGAGGGTCCGATCCTACACACATTATAGAACACATCACACATTTTCTTCGCATACACGTCTCACGTACATTAC
>JACEFZ010017228.1:40000-54033 GCA_014155875.1 Cepaea nemoralis
GGATTTCCTCGTTTTCCTTCTTCACCTTAGCCTTGCGCTCCATCTATTGTTTGATGTTGTGCTGGATCTCTTTCATGTCGGCCAGCAGCTTCTCATTATCGCTGGTTGGTGCTGGCGTCAGTATTGCCTTGACTTGCTCCTTCAGCTTGTCTATTTGGTGCTAAAGTTGGTCTCTTTCAGCTTGTGATATACCCTTGGCTGTCTCGCACCTCCGCTTTGCTTCGCTGTATGGTGTCTGTGTGTTGATGGCAACCTTTAACACGTCTCTGTGTCGTTGCAGGTACGGACAGCCCAAGTATCTTGCTCCATGCTTGCTCAGGCAGTTGGCGAACTTTCATTTGTTGTTGGGTGTTCGGAAGTCCGTGTCCTGCTTGAAGGCGTGGTGATCGGCGCAATACCGACAGATTTCCGTCTTACTGCGGCATGTTGCTCTCTTATATCAAGTGTTGCTAGATTCACATTTATATCGACTGTCTGGCACTCGTGGGTGAAGGGATCTGCACAACACCGGCCTACTTATGCTAGACTTGGTCCACCTTCTAATTAAGCCACTTTAAAACATTCAAATCGATCCATTGACTATAGAGTCAGCAGGCGAGGGTCCAGTCATATCTGGGCATCAGCTCATAAATGTATGTGTGCTTTAATGTCTGTCGCATGACTTAATATGCCTGTATGCATTAATGTGTATCTGTGTGACTAATGGCTGTATTAATGTATCTGTGTGACTACTGTCAGCATTAATGTGTATCTGTGTGGCTAATGTCTGCTACAATGTGTATAATTGTGACGAATGTCTGCTTTACAGTGAATCTGTGTAACTAATGTCTCCAGTAATGTGTATATGTGTGACTAATGTATACATTAGTGTGTATCTGTGTGTCTAATGTCTGCATTAATGTGTATAGGTGTGTCTAATGTCTGCATTAATGTGTATCTGTGAGAGTAATTGCCATGATCGAGTTTATAGAGGTGTAAATCATGGCAGGATCGTGGATAACGCGCGATGTGTACGAGGAGACCGGGCAAAGTGACTCGCCACGAGCGTTGATCACTAAAACGTGGAAAGCGCTCAGGATGTTTTCCGAAAGGACAAATGTCACTTTCAAATCAGTTTTTTCTCGGCCACTGTCGGGTTTTCACGCGGTTCTTGGCTCCGTAGCACGGCCACACAATGTGCCACACATTATTAGTTTAGTTGATAGTCCCTTGTGTATTCTCTAAGTGTTAGTATGAGCGGTGAGCGTGGGTATAAATGACATTGTTTATAAATGACAGGGGTGACAATACTTGCAGAATAAAGAAGTGGAAACAGTGTTCGTGTGATGTTCTTGACGAAGTCGGAGTCTCCACGGGATCCTCCGGGCCCAAGTGGTCCCAAAACCCTTTGACTCGGGCTCCGAAGGTTTTTTGGGGTTTGGTTCCGGGGCCCCATCCTTCGGTTCACGAAATGAAATTTTTTGGAGACTCCTGTGCGTCGTTCATTAGAGCTACTGAGTTTGTGCTTGTGCCCACGCTTTCCGCGCTGCAGAAAGAGATCGAGCCATATGGGGTAAAAACCCGGTGCAATGAAGTCGACCCTGTGGACTTTTAGGCGACTTTTTTTTTTTTTTGAGAAGTGTTGAATTCTGTTTCGAATAGCTGATTGGTATCAAAAAACACAGTGGAAGAAAGGAACTAGAGCCTAATATAATAGTAGAGAGGGGGAGAATAAAGAGGCTCCCTCTCAGCCCCGGAAAAGGGTTGGAGCAACCAACGTGGTCGGGCCCATGGCAGTAAAAGTGTTATCGTATGACTAAAATCTATGTTAATGTGTATTGTGTGACAATATCTATGTTAAAGTGTATCTGTATGCCCAATATCTATGTTTTAAAGTGTATCTGTAGACTAAAAATCTATGTTAATGGTATCTGTGTGACTAATAATCTATGTTAATGCTGTATCTTTGTGACTAATATCTCATGTTAATGTGTATCTGTATGAACTCAATATCTATTTTAATGTGTATCTGTGTGACTAAATCTATGTTAATGTGTATCTGTGTGACTAATATCTATGTTAATTGTACCCGTGTGACTAATATCTATGTTTTAAAGTGTATCTGTTATTTACTATTTTCTATGTTAATGTGTATCTGTGTGACAATATCTATGGGTTTAAAGTGTATCTGGGTGACTAATATCTATGTTAATGTGTATCTGTGGGGACTAATATCTATGTTAAAGTGTAACTTGACCAAACTATGTTAAAAGTGTATCGTTGGGCCCAATATCTATGTTTAAAGGTATCTGGGGTGACTAATATCTATGTTAATGTGTATTTTGTATGGACTAATATCTATGTTAAATGTTTCTGGTGACTAATATCTATGTTAAGTTTTATCTTTTGGACTAATATCTATGTTTAAAGTGTAGCTGTATGACTAATATCTATGTAATGGGGTATTTGTTGGGCTAATATCATGTTAATGTGTATATGTGTGACTAATATCTATTTAATGTGTATCTGTATGACTAATATCTATGTTAATGGGATCCCGTATGACTAATATCTATGTTAATGTGTATCTGTGTAGACTAATATCTATGTTCAATGTGTCTATGTATGACTAATCTAGTTAATGTGATCTGGTATGACTAATATCTATGTTCATTGTGTATCTGTCTTTTTTTTTTCTTTTTGCCTAATATCTATGTTAATGTGTATCTGTATGACCTAATATCTATTGTAATGTGTATTCTGTCTGCACTAATATCTATGTTAATGTTATATCTGTCCCATGACTAATAATCTATTTGTTAATGTTGTATCTGTATGACTAATATCTATGTTAATGTGTATCTGTGTGGCTAATGTCTGCAGTAATGTGTATCTGTATGACTAATATCTATGTTAATGTGTATCTGTATGACTAATATCTATGTTAATGTGTATCTGTATGACTAATATCTATGTTAATGTGTATCTGTGTGGCTAATGTCTGCAGTAATGTGTATCTGTATGACTAATATCTATGTTAATGTGTATCTGTATGACTAATATCTATGTTAATGTGTATCTGTATGACTAATATCTATGTTAATGTGTATCTGTATGACTAATATCTATGTTAATGTGTATCTGTATGACTAATATCTATGTTAATGTGTATCTGTGTGACTAATGTCTATGTTAATGTGTATCTGTTTGACTAATATCTATGTTAATGTGTATCTGTGTGACTAATGTCTGCAGTAATGTGTATCTGTGTGACTAATGTCTATGTTAATGTGTATCTGTATGACTAATATCTATGTTAATGTGTATCTGTGTGGCTAATGTCTGCAGTAATGTGTATCTGTGTGACTAATGTCTATGTTAATGTGTATCTGTGTGGCTAATGTCTATGTTAATGTGTATCTGTGTGGCTAATGTCTGCAGTAATGTGTATCTGTGTGGCTAATGTCTGCAGTAATGTGTATCTGTGTGGCTAATGTCTGCAGTAATGTGTATCTGTGTGGCTAATGTCTGCAGTAATGTGTATCTGTGTGGCTAATGTCTGCAGTAATGTGTATCTGTGTGGCTAATGTCCTGCAGTAATGTGTATCTGTGTGGCTAATGTCTGCAGTAATGTGTATCTGTGTGGCTAATGTCTGCAGTAATGTGTATCTGTGTGGCTAATGTCTGCAGTAATGTGTATCTGTGTGGCTAATGTCTATGTTAATGTGTATCTGTGTGGCTAATGTCTATGTTAATGTGTATCTGTGTGGCTAATGTCTATGTTAATGTGTATCTGTGTGACTAATGTCTATGTTAATGTGTATCTGTATGACTAATATCTATGTTAATGTGTATCTGTGTGGCTAATGTCTGCAGTAATGTGTATCTGTGTGACTAATATCTATGTTAATGTGTATCTGTATGACTAATATCTATGTTAATGTGTATCTGTATGACTAATATCTATGTTAATGTGTATCTGTGTGACTAATATCTATGTTAATGTGTATCTGTGTGACTAATGTCTATGTTAATGTGTATCTGTATGACTAATATCTATGTTAATGTGTATCTGTGTGGCTAATGTCTGCAGTAATGTGTATCTGTGTGACTAATGTTTGTGTCTGCATTAATGTGTACCTGTTTGCAAATTAATGTCTGCCGTATGCTCTAACATAAGCCTGCTTTAATTCATATCTACAGTGAATACTTTAATGTCTGCACATATGTAGTAATGTCTGTGTGCTTTCACTAATGTCTGTCTGTATGCAGTCATAAATGTATGTGTTCATATATGATAGTGAACAAGTAAGACACAATACTCTTACTCCGAGCTGGCACCAGCAAGGGCAAACCGCCACACAACAGCATCACAACTAGTTTCCGTGTTTAACCTGCGCCATGGTCGACTTTATGTGTAGCCTTGACAATTCAACTCTATGTGCAACCTGGTGGTTTCAACTTTTTGTGTAATCTGGAAAATGATGGAACGAACATCCTAGCAGTTGCAAATTGTCATATAATTAAAAACAATGAGTGACAATAATTGGTAGATGGAGGATAGGCATTTAAACGGTTAAGGCCTCTGTAGTGTTTATGCTTGTGGCTACAGTTTGCATTCGCATTTTCCTCATGTTGGACTGGAAGTGTATGGTTCCTTCGCCCTGCTATTTAACTGAGTGCGTGGCGCGATATTGTGAGCTGTGAATTTCGTGTGAAAGCTTTTAAATCTGTTCGCTGTTGTTTGTAGCGTGAACTGCATGTTCAGAGTAATGACGGTCGGCTTTGTCGCAAAACTGACTGGTTTTACCTTATGCAGACATTTTTGGCTGCTGGTGTTCTAGTGACTGCCGCTTCCATCGAAGATGAACGTTGGTTTTCGTGGAGGACTTTTGTGTTGGCTTTCTGGCGGCGGCATTACTCACAGTGTATCTGTGCGGGCTCTTGGTTGTCAAGACTCCTGTCTTTTCCACTTTTCACATTGTTCAGTGAGGAACATTTTGTGTGATATTCACTGGCACAGGAACGGAACATTATGGAGACGCCCCGTTGCCGTGAAGTTGGAACCGCGACTAACTAACTAACCAACTAGAGAAGTATGAAACATAGAAGACAAAATACAAGATCAGGCATGAAAATAGACAACAGCAACTGATGACAGACAACATACAACAGACAACTGACAACACAGAACAGACAACAGAGAACAAAGAACAGGGAACAAACAATATATTACATCCAACAGGGAACAAACAATATATTACATCCAACAGGGAACAAACACCAGATTACATGAACAGTAAACAGACAAAAAGGAAACAGCCACCAGACTACATGAACGAACGAACAAACGAACAAACTTTATTTTAAAAACAAGAAACCAGACTAGTGAACATAAGTTCTGAAAGTTTGACGAAGATGGGAGAGCAATTAACAAAAAAACATTCAAATAACACACAAGATATGCAGCGCTTCCATATCTCTGGGGAATTTGTAGAAGACACAAGAAATCAAAGCTAGCAGCACACTTAGTATATGAAACTCTAATTTTAAGTCAATACTTACATACTAATCAGAAAACACAAATAACGACTAAACCAGTTAATGATTAACTAAAACAGTAGATTGCACGATTTATTGCCTGGCATATTTCGCTGCATCTCGTCAGGTACATACTGCAGAAATCACACAACTTACGTGAATTAACTAGATAAATCCTTCAAGTTGAAATATACACATATTCGCACAGTAATGTCAATTATCTACCTCGGTAATTTTAAGCTGACTAACATGTCTTTCTGTTTGCACAATTCTGGCTTTGCGTTGATTGATCATAATTGCTTCTGCAAACTTTAACAAGCGAGTATTTTGTGTGTTAAACAACACGCGAAAGGCAGTGTCTCTGTCCACCACATGGCCCGCTTCGACTAATGTGCCTACCAATTGAAGACGCCGGGAGCTTCCGGTGTGTCAGCCCCACGAGGCTGGCATTTCCTGTGTGTTGTATCTTGTTGACCCATTGAGGTATGTGTTCTGACACTCGTTTGTTAAGCTGTCTCTCTGTTCTACCAATGTAGAAGGCCTGGCATCTACATGTGAATTGGTAAATACAATTGTTTGTGGCGAAAAGAGGAACAGGCTCTTTGACTGCTGGTGTAGGAATCGGTACGGTTTTATATCTATTGACTGGAGTTGCAGCACAGAATCTTCGGCCTACTGCTGTAGTAAGCCGGTCGTGTAGACGTTGCATCACGTCATCCCCTCGAAAGGTTAGCTGGATGAATACCTTGAGTTTAGGGACTGTAGTTACGTCTGGTTTTGGTTTGGGCTGTTGACAGTGGCGCTTTATAAATCCTGTGGAGTACCCATTCAGGTTTAAGACATTCTTCAGAGTTTCAAATTCTTCTGTCAGCGTGTCCTGGGTGCATATCTTTCTAACACGGTCAAACAGGGTCCGTACTAAGCCCCGTTTATACTGGGCAGGTGTGAAGCTCTGAAAATTTAGGTATTGGCCAGTCCATGTTCCTTTGCGATACACCGATCTTTGAATTGTGCCGTCTGCTCTGTCTCATTAGAATATCTAGGAACGGCAACGCTTCGTTGCGTTCGTGTTCCATAGATAGAGAGATGTTATTATAAACTAACACATTTAGTGATACACTAAATATGTCGTGATATATTAAAACATTTAGCGATCAAATAAAACATTTAGTGATAAACTAAAACATTTAGTGATAAACTAACACATTTAGTGATAGGTGATTCCTTTATAGGCCCTAAGCCTTTCCTTTATCCGCATCTGCGTATCATCGGCGCCCGGTGGCGATAGTTAAGCCTAACATGACGACCAGACGACCAGCAAGGACACAACGTGGTAAGAGGGCGGGCGCGCGCAGAAGGCGTTTAAAATGTGACAGATTGGGTATCGGAAACGTTCGAGTACTGTACTGGAACTGTGCATCATTTAGTCAACGCCGACCCATTCTTGAAAAACTACTCTACGGAAACGATATTGTAGTCTTACAAGAAACATAGCTCTGCGACGGAACAGTCAATGTCGCGGGATTTCAGGGATTCTTTAACAGGCGGCACCTCGGATAGGCCATTCTGGTCCGCGATAACATACTAGTGTCTGAGATCGATATGTCTTCCTGGAACAGTGATGCCCTGCAAGTGCAGGCATTAAGAATAATGACACCAGTGCAGCTTGTAATCGTGAACGTTTATGCGCGAAATGGGAAGGTCGACGTGCGACAATGGCAGAGTTTGTTCGATATGATGAAAGGCATATCATCTACTGTGGGGACTTCCAATTACCAGAGGCAGTCAATGGGGGGAATTGCATCACCAATAGACAGGAGAAGATCTGGAGGACGCCCTGCATCTGCTGCCCTAATCTGTCTGACATGATGGGAAGGTCACTAGAATAGCCACTCGACCAGGTGACTCTGACAGCATCATTGACTTGGCCTCTGGTGTCGCCCACCATCGCACCAAGGTGCCGGTGGGGTACACTGGGATACCACGATAGTGACCACTACCCTTGTGTCATCCTGATCAAGAAAGACGGGGCCATGAGTCAAAGAAACAAGACAAATGCCTTCCCGTACGACAACACTGGTCAAGACGCCATAAGCAAGATCAGAAGAAGAAAACTAACTTCCTCCCGCAGGAGACAAGAAAAATGGTTGCAGCCACCATGGTGGAATGGAGAGGTCGAGAAGGCATGGCTGGGAAAGAGGCAGGCTGTCAAAGACTGGCAAAAGGCCAGAAAGGCTAACATGCCACAGGTTGAGTTGGCGAACCTGAAGACTGAGGTCGATAGGACGACGACTTTATTCAAATCCTGCGCCAAACAGGCCAAGGCCGAGAAATGGGACGAGTTCTGCAGGAGGGTGTGCTCCGAGCGATCTCTTACGACATTCTGGCGCCTCCACAAGAGCATGAACGGTGCTGCACAACGTAGGGGTATTCCAGACTGTCAAGGCACAGACCTCGCATGGAAAAAGTCGGATGCGGATAAAGTAAAGGCCCTTCTTGCACGCTACATAGAACAGACTGACCAGAAAGACGAGCCCGCCAGACAGAGGCACCACAACGACACTCTCTCAGTTGTGCGAGGGGGTCGGGACAGACGAAAGAATGGACAATCACAGCTGAGATTTTGCGTGCGATGCTCAAGAAATCACCTAACACCGCCCCAGGCCCAGACGGCATCCGATATGGTGACCTACTGGTGATATCAGATGATGACATGGAAGAACTGGCCAGAGAATTCAACACCAGTATCCAGAGGGGTCAGGTCAAAGAAGAAATGGCTACACAGCTACTTGCTGCCGCTGCCAAAACCGAACAAAGACCATTCCAAGATAAGCGGCTACAGAATCATTACGATGCAGAATACTGTTGGCAAGCTACTGGAGAAAATTGTAGCACACAGACTTGCTTGGGACTTGGAACAGCTCGGCTGCTTCCCGCCCACACTTGGAGGATACAGACGCAACAAAGAGTCATGGCTGAATGCGGCGGTCTTTGCTCAAGATGTTTACGAAAGATTTCAGGTCAGAGAAGAGACATGTGCGGCCGTCATAGACTTAGAGGACGCATATAACAGAGTATCTTTCGAGCACTTGATGCAAACCCTCCTCAGACTGAAAGTGCACCCTCACCTTGTACGATGGATAGCTGCAGTTCTGCTCCAAAGGAAGGTGGTGATGATACGATGCGGGAGTTGGTCTTCTGAGCCGATAACGATATGTCCAGGAATTGCCGCAGGGTTCCACCACTGTCACCAGTACTATTCAACGTGTATACGGTTTGCCGATCACTGAACAACAGTTTGACGGGAGGGGTAGGACTCTGTCATTCGTTGACGACATCCTCGTGTATCGACAAGGGTCGAGATAGACAGGCGGTTGCCAATGATATGCAGGTCGAAGTAGATCGAATTTCCTCATGGTGTGTCAACCCTGCACAGGCAACGGTTACATGGTTCTCACTAAACAACCATATTGTGAAAACAGACCTGCCGGCAGTAAGAATGGATGGGAGCAGTTTAAGTAGAACCCAGTCAATGACATATCTTGGCGATGAGGCTTGATCGTAGCCTGTCCTTCAGAGATCATGTCGATTATGTCATAACGAAGGCTCGAAAAGGTGTGTCAGCAATGAGAGTCATGGCGACTGCCAATATCGAGCAAAGACTGCTAATACTTCTGTTCCAAGGACTTGTGCTTTCACGCATCGAGTATGCCCTGGCCATCCTCACTGTCAGCCCTACACAGATTGGAAGACTTGAAAAGGTACAAAACGAAGCCATGCGCATCATTTTGGGCTGCACGAGAGACACCAGCTGTGTAGCAATGAGATACCTCCTTGACTTCCGACAATGGAACACAGGATCAAGATCTGGAGAGCTCGTGCATACTTAAAAATAAGTGCAGATGAGCAGCACCCTCTGCATGACGCTATATTCAGAGAAAAGGGTGACAGGCTAAAGAGTGGCAAATCATGGATGGGTCGGGCGGAAGATGTCGTCAGACAGGTCTGCAGTCTTACCAGTATCAACCCCGGCAAGGAATGGGTGCCGGTGCCTCCAGCTTTTAAGTGCACTTTCTCCTGCATTATCACACTCGACAGACGGTGCAGAGAGCAGAACCCTGCCGCTGTCAATGCAGAGGTTAACGCGCTCATCTATGAACACTCAGATAGCCCCGAAGTGCTCATCTATACAGATGGATCTGTTGTAAAGCAGCAGAGAAGTGCGTGGGCATTTACAGCCCGTTCAGCGGGCCGAACCGTTCAAGAATCCAGTGGTGCCCACTCTATGACCACGAGCAGCATGACGATGGAGGTGATGGCAGTTACACAGGCTTTCATATGGCTGGAATCACAGCATTATACCAACGTGTGTGTACTAAGTGATTCAATGAGCATGATTCAGAAGGTCGAAGCTGGATCTGTACGTAGACAGTGGACTGAATCGCTGCGGAAGTCTGTTGTCCGTAAGGTCACCTTCATCTTCGTCCCGGGACATGCGGGAGTCGAGGGAAATGAACGAGCTGACAAACTGGCTGGCTCTGCACCCCCTGTAGATGGCCAGTCCATGGATCGTGCCGATGTTATTAACGTCCTTAAAGATATGGCGAGAACAGAGGACTTTGACGTCAGTGATTCCACATCGCTGTCCAGGATGAAAGACCTGGAGTAAGAATCGGCACAGCCAGACGCGAGAGGTACATCGGGAAAACAAAGCGCCTCGTCAACCAACACAGAACTGGCACTATTAGCCACCGGACGCTGATGCATATGCTGGGGGGGGGGGGGGGGGGGGAAGGATCCTGAGCACCTATGGACATGTCCGGGAGTGCAATGAAGATACCCCAACTGATAACTGACTGATAACTGATTTAGTGATACACTAAATATGTAGTAATAAACTAAAACATTTAGTGATGCACTAAAACATGTCATGGTAAAGTAAAACATATAGTGAGAAACTAAAACATTTCATTCATTGGCAATCTTGCCGTCTTCTCAGTACGATAGTTTGTTTTTTTTTCTTTTACATGTGTGCTATTAAAATGGCCCGTAATAAACTAACAACCCATGTCGGTCTCCGAATGTTGACTGATCAGACCAATTTTCCTGCTGGTAGATCTTTGTCCACAATTTAGTGTATCAGTAATTTATGGTCATTTTCACCATTCACGCACCCATCTTACGTCTCACGCGCTCAGGGAAGTGAACCTATCTGCAGTCATTTTTCTCCCTTGTGCGTATACTCCAGTTTCTGATATGTGCCCCTCCCATGCAACACTTCGGCTGCGATAGCTCCCCAATGTGCATTATCAATGCCTGTATCAATCATGCTTGCCGCTCTTACACACATCTCTGTATTCGTAGTACGAGTGCCGACACAGTGAGATCTCTGACCAATCCGTTAATTCCACCAAACAAGATGTATTTTGGTATTCTACCATCATCCATCTTTCCTAACGTTGTCCTTTCCATTAAGGTGGGGCGGGGGGCTTTTTTTTTGGCGAAGGACTCTGAGCGTGGAACACAACCGTCACACACCCCTCTATCTTTCCAAATACTTCTAGTATTTGTGATTGTGCCTTGCCACGTAGTACCAAATATTCTTTGCAACCACAACATATGAATCTGTTTAAACGTTTATCTTGGTGTGAGAAAGTTGACCAGACTTCACTTCCCATAAAGAAGAGTACAAAGGCCACAGGTATGATAGACAAGGAATTTTGTTTTGGCAGTAAGCTTCCTATTCTCCAGACTCTTTATGTTAAACTAGTTCATTGTTGTTGCTGCCTTACCAATCCTGATGTTGATTTCCTGATCTATGGATAATTTGTTATTTGACTATAATCCTAAATATGTAAAATGGTCTACTATTTCCAGTTCGGCATCGTCAATAAAGATTGATGGTAACCACATTTGCACCTTGTGACATAATTTGTATCTTCTATTTGCTAATGTTAAACCAAATTCAGAACACACATTGGAGAATGCAGATAGTAGACGTTGTAATTCTTCCTCAGAGTGGTCGTTATTGCAGCATCATCAGCAAACGGCAACTCTCTGATCAGCACCCTCCTAGTTTTGGTCTTGGCCTTCAATCTATGAGCATTGTAAATTCCGGCATCTGAACTTGAGTGAGTGTATATACCACAATCCTGATCACGAAAGGCATATGTCGGTAGAAATGAAACGTATATTCAAAGAGGGTGGGAGCTAATATACAACCTTGAATTCAAACTCTTCTAAAGTTGCACCAACAAACTTGATTATACCCTTCATGCCTGTGTGGAACGATTCCACAATGGACAGAAGAGTTGGTGGGCAGTCTATCTTCTTTAGCGCTTTGAACAGACCTTCACAACTGAACAAATCAAACATTTAGTGACGAATTAACAGATTTAGTGATAAATTAAAACATTTAGTGATAAACTAAAACAGTTAGTAATAAATTAAAACCTTTATTGATCAAATAAAACAGCTAGTGATAAATTATAACATTTAGTCAGTGATGCACTAAAGCAATTAGTGATACACTAAAACATTTAATGACACTCTTCAAACATGCAATGATAAATTAAACAGATATTGATAAACGGAAACAGTTATTAATAAACTAAAACAGTTATTGATACAATAATACATCTATTGATAATCTAAAACATTTAGTGATAAACTAAACATTTAGTTCTAAACTAATCATTTAGTGCTAACCTAAACATTTAGTGCTAAACATAATTAATTAAACTGTAGGTAGGTAAACCGGGTAGGTGGAACCCGTTAGCTTTGGACAGCGGTCCATCTAGGAGATGGAACACTCCAAATATAAACCCCCAAGTTAAAGGTGGACCAGCGTGCTGAGGGACTGGATGGCCATGGGTAAACTGGTCGTGAACGTTGGACGTCTGGCAGGCGTGTGGGGCGACACTGGGCGTATGGACTCCTGTGGGACATCCCCTGCCTCTTCCCTAGCAAGTAGGCAATACTAGGGCGACCGATTATTTCCTGCAATATCCATACTTTGCTTATGGAATTAATTCAACACGGGAATCGTCGCCAGAGCTACGGAGCACGTGCTCTGCGCTTGACACATCTTTCAGAGGCTAGCAAAGAGAGAGTGAGGAGGAGGAAACAAGGAAATGGCTGAGAAGAAGGCATAGAAATAGGAGGGCAGGCGCCAGGAGAACAAGACGAAAAGTGGAGAGACTAGGTTTCAACCATGTAAGAGTGGGACACTGGAATTGTCGTAGTGCCAGGCAGAGAGGTGCTGTATTGGAGAGGCTTATATATGATTTTGATTCCTCATGCTCCAGGAGCTAAATACAGACACATACCATTGCCCTGGGTACGCCAGTTATATAACCCTACTGGGCAGAAGAGACAGGGGCAAGGTCTGCTGGTGAAGGAAGGAGTGAACATGTGGTACTTGACTTGAGCCAGTGGAATCATAGTCAAGGGGTCCGGGTATACAAAGGAGATTGGTGGCTTAAGTTAGAACACATAAATGAATGCCACGTGGACTGTTTTGTCAGAAAGGAACTTGGACTGCTAAAAGGGAAATTTGGGGGAATTACCAGGTGATAGGCTACTGCATGTAGAGACTTCAATGCGGGGGAAAAGAGACTGCGACGTATGGAGAAAAACGACAGGGAATTGCCCCTTTTTTTATGTCATGGGGATTCCCTGCGGTCTGCATAAAAAATGGGAGGCCGAGTAGAATGACAATGAGGCCTGGCGATGCAGACACAGCTATTGACTTGGCATTGGTTTCCCCGTCATAGTCTTTGATGTAAAGTGGATGTTTTGAATGACCATGGGAGTGATCACGTGCCATGCTCAGCCCGATCTCTAAACCAGGAAAGTTAAGGCGGAGAGCGTTCAAGACCTTCCGGATAGTGGACCGATAGCCTTCTTGGACGCCCCAGACAGCGGGCTTGCAACGGGAATGTTAAAACTCCTTTTTTTCAGCCCCCATGGGGACCCCGAAGTAGACAATGCTTTTAAGCAAAAGAAGCTGCAGTGACGCAGCTAAAGAAAAGTGCGACAGACCCCGAAGCTCCCAGAGTAGGTGGACACAGCGGAAAATGTCAAGAAAGACAATGTGGAGGGCTTCAAGCGCCGTGCTGCAAGGGGCAAAAAGGCAAAAAATTTAAAGTTTCATAAGGGATTTGGGGGTGATAAAACTGCGAAAATTCTGAAAACTGCACAGGAAAATGCAAGAAAAGAGCGGCCTATGACAATGGGAACAATTTATAGAGATGATGTGGTCGCGTGAAACAGACAAAGCGATAGGGGAGGCGTTCTCCCGAGATTTTAGAGCAGACCAATCTAAAGATGTGGACACCAGCGATGCGGTTGAGAAGAGTTTCTGGCACCAAAAAATATGCAGTATGAAGACAGCATACGGGTGGGAAAAGTTAAACACATTTGAAAAAAAGGGAAAAACACGGCACCCCGGGCCTGATGGGGTCAGGGATGGCCACATGAAACCTTTGAGCGTCAGACCCGAAAGGGATGAC
>JACEFZ010017229.1:0-27500 GCA_014155875.1 Cepaea nemoralis
AAAAAAAACAAGGCCCCTTTGTAGACGAGGACTTTTGTTTTGGCAGTAAGCTTCCTGTTCTCCCAGACTCTTTTTGCTAACATGTTCATTGTTGTTGCTGCCTTGCCAATCCTGATGTTGATTTCCTGATCGAGGGATAATTTGCTATTTACCTCTGATCCTAGATATGTAAAATGGTCTACTATCTCCAGTTCGGCGTCGTCAATAAAGATTGATGGTACACCATGTGCACCTTGTGACATAATCTGTGTCTTCTTTTTGTTAATTGTTAAACCAAATTCAGAACAAGCATTGGAGAATGCAGATAGTAGATGTTGTAATTCTTCCTCAGAGTGGGTCGTAATCGCAGCATCATCCGCAAAAAGCAACTCTCTGATTAGTACCCTCCTAATTTTGGTCTTGGCCTTCAATCTCTGAGCATTATAGAGGCCACCATCTGAGCGTGAGTGAATGTATATACCATCATCCTGATCACGAAAGGCATATTTCAGTAGAAGTGAAAAGTATATCCCAAAGAGGGTGGGGGCTAGCACACAAGCCTTGCTTAACTCCACTCTTGATTTCAAACTCTTCTGAAGTTGAGCCATCAAACTTGATTATACCCTTCATGCCTGTGTGGAACGATTCCACAATGGACAGAAGAGTTGGTGGGCAGCCAATCTTCTTTAGTGCTTTGAACAGACCCTCACGACTGACCAAATCGAATGCCTTTGTGAGGTCGATGAAGGCAATAAACAGTGGCTGATTTTGTTCCCGGCATTTTTCTTGCATCTGTCGCAATGAGAATATCATATCAATGGTAGACCGGTTCTGACGGAAGCCACACTGTGATTCGGGGTAGACTTGATCTCCCAGGACTTGAAGTCTGTGCAGGACAATTCTGGCAAATACTTTCCCAACAATACACAGAAGTGAGATACCCCTATAGTTGTTACAGTCGCTCCGATCTCCCTTGTTCTTGTACAGCGTTATGATGTTTGAATCTTTGAAATCCTGTGGGACTTGTCCTTCTCGCCAGCATAGCTCTATTAGCTGGTGGATCTGTAGAGCGAGTGTGTCTTGCCCACTCCTGATCACCTCTATTGGAATCCCATCCTTACCTGGAGCCTTGCCAGATGCAAGCTCATTTATAGCACACTTAACTTCTGTTATGGTGGGAAGTGTGTCCAGGTGGTCAAGAGTTGGCAGGGCCTCTATGGCGTTGAGGGCATCATCCGCTAGCTTGGTCTCACTTGAGTAAAGCTCTAAATAGTGCTCGACCCATCTATCCATCTGCTGTTTCTTATCAGTGATGATTTCTCCAGTCAAGGTTTTCAGCGGTGCACTTCTTTTGATCATTGGACCACAGGCTTTCTTTATCCCTTCATACATGCTTCTGATGTTTCCCTTATCACTTGCGATTTGAATGGACTCACATAACTTGATCCAATAGTCATTCGCACACTGCCTGGCAGCCTTTTGTACATCCTTCCTTGCTTGCTTCAGCTCACTCAGAGTGTTACGCGTTGGTCTTTCCTTGTTTCTTAAGAGAGCTATCTTCTTTTTATCAATCAAGGGCTGCAGTATCTGGCTGTTTGCCGCAAACCAGTCCTGCCTCTTATGATCCACAGTGCCGTAAACCCCTACCGCTGTTTTATAAATAGTTTCCTTAAGTTTACTCCATTTATCATTTACTATACAATTTTCTGATGTATCATTGAAAGCGTCTTCAAGTTGCTGTTGAAATTCAAAGCACTTTCCAGGATCGTGAGTGTTAGTAATATTAATCCTGGGGCTAGACTTGTGTTTAGCTGTGTAGATTCTCTTTGGTCTCAGTCTAACCCTTGCAACAACCAAAGAATGATCTGTATCACAGTCAGCACTGTGGTAACTTCGAGTTAATGATGTATGGTTCAGATGTTGTCTCCGTGTGATAATGAAGTCCAGCTGATGCCAATGGCCGGATCTTGGATGTTTCCATGTGACCTTATGCATCTCTTTTGTTTTAAAAAAGGAGTTTGTAATACATAGGTCATTTCTAGTGCAATGCTCCAGCAGCCTTTGCCCATTATCATTCATGCGACCGATGTTGTATTTTCCAAGGCACACTGGCCATGAACTCGAGTCCTTGCCCACACGAGCATTGAAATCACCGAGCATATAAATGTAGTCGGATTTTGGAACTGCCTTGATCGCAGAGTCTAGCTGCTCATAGAACGTATCCTTCACATCATCAGAGGAAGCGAGTGTCGGTGCATATGCAGTGAGAATGGTGGCAAATCCACAGGAGGTTGCCAAGCGCAGTGATAATAATCTTTCATTACCTCCAGCTGGGATATCAATCATTCCCAGTAGCGAATTCTTCACTGCAAAGCCCACACCATGTTGCCTTTTTTCTGCCTGCCCTCTTCCCTTCCAAAAAAAGGTGTAATTGTTTTCCCTGAGTGACCCTTCCTCAGCGAGGCGAGTCTCCTGCAGGCCAGCAATATCAATGTTAAGACGATTGAGTTCAGCATCAATCACAGCCGTTTTTCTCACATCGTCAATATTTGTCAAGTCAGTGGAAAATCCTGGACACATGGTTCTCACGTTCCAGGTTGCAAGCCGTAGCTTGAGGTTTCTATTCTTTTTATTAGTACCTGGTGCATTGGTTTTACAGCCTGCGATTCAGATTTTGTCCTAGCCCCAAGCACCCATTGAAGCAGGCAGGCTGTGGCGGATCAGCACCCAATTGGCTGGGGGCTGCCCAGCTTGAGGCGGGCGGTAGCTGATCAGTGACACCTGTAGGTGTCTCCCACCGTCAGAGGCAACGCGTGGCGCCCCATGTCTACGCCAACTGACAAGGACTTATAACCCGTAACAGTTGCCTCTCGCTTTGATTCCGAGACCGGTTAAGACCAGGGATGGAGTTATTGCCTCTCCATAGCACAAAGCCTGGGCTAAAATAAAGAAACCATGTGTTGCCCATGCAGCATGATCCCTCTCTCGGCCTGCCTAGTTCACTCCAGAGGAAAGTTGACACCTATAATCTGGAACAAGACAAGCTGCAGAAGCTGCCGGATCAGCAAAGCAATGCTCTAACTGTCCGCCTGTCGGAGCTTCGATCCTAGACCAGCTGCCAACCAAGGCTTAGGGCCTGGTCTGCCCTGCCATGACTTATTTTGTCTTTGGGTTGCATTTCCTCGCACCAGGATAAGGCTAGTACCCTCCCAATTGCGCTCTTCCGCCCGAAGCCGTTGGCACAATGTGGGGTGTCGGGTTTGGTAAGCGCCGCCCAACATTCGGCGCTGACAGAAAGCAGGTAGTACCGTCTACTGTCATACGGTAGCTCAGTCATATCTGACTAAGACCTGACTCAATATATATATATATATATATATATATATATATATATATATATATATATATATATATATATATATATATATATATCTTAAGAAACAAGGAAAGACCATATATATATATATATCTTAAGAAACAAGGAAAGACCAACGCGTAACACTCTGAGTGAGCTAAGGCAAGCTAGGAAGGATGTGCAAAAGGCTGCCAGGCAGTGTGCAAATGATTATTGGATCAAGTTATGTGAGTCCATTCAAATCGCAAGTGATAAGGGAGACATAAGAAGCATGTATGAAGGAATAAAGAAAGCCTGTGGTCCAGTGATCAAAAGAAGTGCACCATTGAAAACCTTGACTGGAGAAATCATCACTGATAAGAAACAGCAGATGGACAGATGGGTAGAGCACTATTTGGAGCTTTACTCAAGTGAGACCAAACTAGCGGATGATGCCCTTAACGCCATAGAGGCTCTACCAACTCTTGACCACCTGGACACACTTCCCACCATTACAGAAGTTAAGTGTGCTATAAATGAACTTGCATCTGGCAAGGCTCCAGGTAAGGATGGGATTCCAATAGAGGTTATCAGGAGTGGGCAAGACACACTCACTCTACAGATCCACCAGCTAATAGAGCTATGCTGGCGTGAAGGACAAGTCCCACAGGATTTCAAAGATTCAAACATCATAACGCTGTACAAGAACAAGGGTGATCGGAGCGACTGTAACAACTATAGGGGTATCTCACTTCTGTGTATTGTTGGAAAAGTATTTGCCAGAATTGTTCTGCGCAGACTTCAAGTCCTAGGAGATCAAGTCTACCCCGAATCACAGTGTGGCTTTCGACAGAACCGGTCTACCACTGATATGATATTCTCATTGCGACAAATGCAAGAAAAATGCCGTGAACAGAATCAACCACTGTTTATTGCCTTCATCGACCTCACAAAGGCATTTGATTTGGTCAGTCGTGAGGGTCTGTTCAAGGCACTAAAGAAGATTGGCTGCCCACCAACTCTTCTGTCCATTGTGGAATCGTTCCACACAGGCATGAAGGGTATAATCAAGTTTGATGGTGCAACTTCTGAAGAATTTGAAATCAAGAGTGGAGTTAAGCAAGGTTGTGTACTAGCTCCCACCCTCTTTGGAATATACTTTTCACTTCTACTGAAATATGCATTTCGTGATCAGGATGGTGGTATATACATTCACTCACGCTCAGATGGCGGCCTCTACAATGCTCAGAGATTGAAGGCTAAGACCAAAATTAGGAGGGTACTGATCAGAGAGTTGCTTTTTGCAGATGATGCTGCAGTTACGACCCACTCTGAGGAAGAATTGCAATGTCTACTATCTGCATTCTCCAATGCTTGTTCTGAATTTGGTTTAACAATTAGCAAAAAGAAGACACAGATTATGTCACAAGGTGCACATGGGGTACCATCAATCTTTATTGACGACGCCGAACTAGAGATAGTAGACCATTTTACATATCTAGGATCAGTGGTAAATAGCAAATTATCCCTAGATCAGGAAATCAACATCCGGATTGGTAAGGCAGCAACAACAATGAACAGGTTAAGAAAAAGAGTCTGGGAGAACAGGAAGCTTACTGCCAAAACAAAAGTCCTTGTCTATCAAGCCTGTGTCCTTAGTACTCTTCTCTATGGCAGTGAAACCTGGACAACTTACTCACACCAAGAGAACAATTTAAACAGCTTTCATATGCGGTGTCTGCGAAGAATTCTTGGTATTAAGTGGCAAGACAAAATCACAAATACTGAAGTATTGGAAAGATCAGGTTGTGTGACAGTTTATTCCATGCTCAGTCTTCGTAGACTTAGATGGATAGGACATCTTAGGAGGATGGATGATGGTAGAATACCAAAGGATATCTTTTTTGGTGAATTACAGATGGGTAAGAGATCTCAGGGTCGGCCTCTACTACGATACAAAGATGTGTGTAAGCGGGACATGATTGATACAGGCATTGATAATGCACATTGGGAGCAAGTCGCCGCTGAACGTGTTGCAGTGGAGGGCAAATATCAGAAATGGAATAAAGTCAAAGGAGAAATTATTGCAGAAAAGTCACACCAAGCGTCTGAGACGTAAGATGGTGCATGATGGTGGAAATGACCACGTGTTCACATGCACCCACTGTGAACGGACATTTACAGCGCAAATTGGCCTTATCAGTCACACTCGCTCACCGCCATAGTTAAAAGTTAGTATGCCTTTTTAGAGCACAAACTATCGTCTGTCAAGACGGCAAGGTGCCAATGAAGGTGCCAATGAATGATATATATATATATATATTGCATTTTAAATCATAAACAACCTATAAATACTGGAGATGATTGCAACGTCCTGTAAAGCATAGGCAACTATATGTATTTATTATCGCATAACTCAGCGATTTTGTCAGCTTCAAAAATCCTTAAAGGCGGCTTTTTTTCCTATTGTATTTTACCACCTCCAGGTGCTTTGCTTTCCGTTAGTGAGGATCACATTATCTACTTTCAACATGAAATACTAGGCTCTTCATCATCATCATCATCATTATAATCATCATCATCATCATCATCATCATCATCATCATCATAATCATCATCATCACCATCACCATCATCATCATGATCATCTTCCACTTTTGCCGTCGAGCTTTGTGAGTGTGGGGTGGGAGGAAGGAATAGATGACATTCCAGTCCCCGATGTGTGGCACTGGGTAGTGTCATTCCATGTTACTTTACAATGTCTTTGATGTCAATTAATTTTCTTCTAGGGCGTTCTCTTCCTCTCGTATCAGATCTTCCTTGATGTAGCGCCAGTTGATGGTGTTGCATTGTAACGAGATGGCCGGGCCATTTGATCTTCTGCCTTTCGATATATGTGGCACAAGGCTTTGACATCATCTCTTACTCGGTCTCGGATAGTTAAAATGGCAACTCTTGTCAAGCATGTCATCTCACCGGTGTTGATTTTGCATAAGTGTTAAATGGTTTTAAATGGGTTTTTTTTTAAATGGTTTAAATGGTAGCATATCGTCTTCACTGTACGTAAATGTTGGTTTATGGTATCTTTGGTTCTTCTGAATATTCTGTCCATCCTTTTCACCAAGTAGGATCTTTCCGTCCCTGTCTCGAACACATTCTCATAAATAGACCTTTCTTACCTTGTGGTTCGTTTTATGTATCCTTTTCTGCATAAGCCTTGTATGGGTATTCCTGTCCATCTTTCAAAGACCATGAATCTACTTATCGTTTTTCTATTGTTTTGCCTATTGCACATAGCGTATGCTTCCTTATTTAATTATTTATTTTCAGAACTATATTTCTTTCCTCTTCATTCTGCTGTTTATATCAGGCCTTTATTTTCTTCTGTCTTCCAAGTTTTGCTTTATGTTGATTCCTCAGCGGGTAATATTGTAAATAATTGGCTCCTGGGTGTATATTTCAATCCCATTAAGCAGTGATTCTTTCTTTTCCGGGATTGCTTCTCCGTGCTGTTTCGTTGTTTTCTTTTATCACCATTTTTTTTCGTATTTTTCATTTACGTCTACAAACAAGATATTTTTCTCTTATCATAAGTTGTTGTGGTGGTGGTGATGATGATGATGATGATGATGATGATGATGGTGATGATGATGATATATCTAGCTTGGCACTCGCGGTAGCTCTGTGGCCAGACGCTTTCCTACTAGCGCGGTGGTCATGGGTTCAATTCGCATCGAGACGAATTAGAATTATGTTAACTGACCTGGACAAGCAGGTGGCCCCAGTTTAAAATGGGTGCATGGGCCATGCCTTGGGAAGTAACAGTGATCGACATGTAACTAACCACAGCATCCACAGAGTGCCAGACGGTGACTGGAAATGTGGGCCTAGCACCATCTGCCCAACGCATATGAATGCGTATACAGGGCTCCTTGACTTACTTTCAATAATTTAAAATACCCCTGGATACTGGACTACTTGACTACGATTTCCAAAGACCTTAAGACAAGGTAATCGATTAACGGGCGAAATGACCAACCATTTTGTTTATTCGCTGCGAAATTATAAGAAACTAGACGACTGGATATTTGAGTCACATAATTATTGTCCTGCGCTCGCTACAGAATCAGCACATGCGCAATTGACTCGGGGTCACATAACCCGGCCTTGGGAAAGTGTGCCGAGAAGTGACAAATGACTTGCATAAATTGCCAACTTGCACGTTGCAGTCACGCGCAAATTATGCCAAGATCCCGCAAAAATGCCAAGATCCAAAAGTATGCACGACCTCCTTTTGTTTACTCACGTTTGACCCGACTACTCATCTCGGCACTCTACAAACAACTTGCCTAATTAATGCCCAGCAGGTGTGTCTGAAGTTCCACGCTTTATATGTATTCGGGTTACAAGCGTTATACAATAACAATGCATGTTTTAGTATATGAATCACATATAGAAGTCGTAGTTAATTTTGCTTGTAGTGCTTGAATGACAAACTATACCGCGAGGACATAAACATGACCGGAAGTAGAAACTTGCTATAAGTCTGTGTTGTGATAGGGCCATCGTATTTTGTAGGATTTAGTGCACGCAGACTTCTCTCTCTCAACGAGATGACGAACCTAGGCGGTGAAATATCATCATCATCATCATCATCATCATCATCATCATCATCATCATCATCATCATCATCATCATCATCATCGTCGTCGTCGTCGTCGTCATCATCATCATCATCATCATCATCATCATCATCATCATCATCATCATCATCATCATCATCAACATCAACAGCAACATCAATTCATCATCATCATCATCATCATCATCATCATCATCATCATCATCATCATCATCATCATCATCAACTTCATCAACATCAATATCAAAATCATCATTGACATCAACACCAACATCATTAACATAAACATCATCATCATCATCATCATCATCATCATCATCATCATCATCATCATCATCATCATCATCATCATCATCATCGACATCATGTAGCAGCTCCTTGGCAGAACATCTCTCGCATTACGATCCGCCTAGAAGTTTCTTGACGCTTTGCAGTTCCCCTGTCTCATGCATGTCCAAGACCAACGAGTTTGCAGTGTCCCTGCCTCAAGCATGTCCAAGTTTGCAGTGTCCCTGCCTCAAGCATGTCCAAGTTTGCAGTGTCCCTGCCTCAAGCATGTCCAAGTTTGCAGTGTCCCTGCCTCAAGCATGTCCAAGTTTGCAGTGTCCCTGCCTCAAGCATGTCCAAGTTTGCAATGTCCCTGCCTCAAGCATGTCCAAGTTTCCAGTGTCCCTGCCTCAAGCATGTCCAAGTTTCCAGTGTCCCTGCCTCAAGCATGTCCCAGTTTCCAGTGTCCCTGCCTCAAGCATGTCCAAGTTTGCAGTGTCCCTGCCTCAAGCATGTCCAAGTTTGCAGTGTCCCTGCCTCAAGCATGTCCAAGTTTGCAGTGTCCCTGCCTCAAGCATGTCCAAGTTTGCAGTGTCCCTGCCTCAAGCATGTCCAAGTTTGCAGTGTCCCTGCCTCAAGCATGTCCAAGTTTGCAGTGTCCCTGCCTCAAGCATGTCCAAGTTTGCAGTGTCCCTGCCTCAAGCATGTCCAAGTTTGCAGTGTCCCTGCCTCAAGCATGTCCAAGTTTGCAGTGTCCCTGCCTCAAGCATGTCCAAGTTCAACGTGTTTGCAGTGTCCCTGCCTCACGCATGTCCAGGTTTGCAGTGTCCCTGCCTCAAGCATGTCCAAGTTTGCAGTGTCCCTGCCTCAAGCATGTCCAAGTTTGCAGTGTCCCTGCCTCAAGCATGTCCAAGTTTGCAGTGTCCCTGCCTCAAGCATGTCCAAGTTTGCAGTGTCCCTGCCTCAAGCATGTCCAAGTTTGCAGTGTCCCTGCCTCAAGCATGTCCAAGTTTGCAGTGTCCCTGCCTCAAGCATGTCCAAGTTTGCAGTGTCCCTGCCTCAAGCATGTCCAAGTTTGCAGTGTCCCTGTCTCAAGCATGTCCAAGTTTGCAGTGTCCCTGCCTCAAGCATGTCCAAGTTCAACGTGTTTGCAGTGTCCCTGCCTCACGCATGTCCAGGTTTGCAGTGTCCCTGCCTCAAGCATGTCCAAGTTTGCAGTGTCCCTGCCTCAAGCATGTCCAAGTTTGCAGTGTCCCTGCCTCAAGCATGTCCAAGTTTCCAGTGTCCCTGCCTCAAGCATGTCCAAGTTTGCAGTGTCCCTGCCTCAAGCATGTCCAAGTTTGCAGTGTCCCTGCCTCAAGCATGTCCAAGTTCAACGTGTTTGCAGTGTCCCTGCCTCACGCATGTCCAAGTTTGCAGTGTCCCGTGTACATCTTTGGGCTGGTCGACTTCTGTTTCCTCTTCCACAACGCACGCGTTTCATCACGGGTCTTCACAAATCACTGTAGCCTATAATACGGCCAATGTATTTCAGTTTCAGAGTCTTGATTATATGTATCAGCCAATTTTCTTATTGATTCAGATCTCGCAGAGTGGCGGTGTTTCTCTTCTTCTTGGTCCAAGGTATTCTAAGGTTGTTTCTGCCACATGTATGTTTAAACATCTCAATGTTCTTGTTGAGTGATTGCGACATGGTACATGACCCACGTCCGTGTGTTGCCACAGGAAAGATTCATGTTCTCAACAATTTGCCTGCCATTTGTTTGCTGGTGTTTACCATAGCTTCTCACTATGGCGGGAAACATTTGTTTGCTGGTGTTTACCATAGCTTCTCACTATGGTGGAAAACATTTGTTTGCATGTGTTTACCATAGGTTTTCACTATGGTGGAAAACATTTGTTTGCATGTGTTTACCATAGGTTCTCACTATGGCGGGAAACATTTGTTTGCATGTGTTTACCATAGGTTCTCACTATGGCGGGAAACATTTGTTTGCATGTGTTTACCATAGGTTCTCACTATGGCGGGAAACATTTGTTTGCATGTGTTTACCATAGGTTTTCACTATGGCGGGAAACATTTGTTTGCATGTGTTTACCATAGGTTCTCACTATGGCGGAAAACATTTGTTTGCATGTGTTTACCATAGGTTCTCACTATGGCGGGAAACATTTGTTTGCATGTGTTTACCATAGGTTCTCATTATGGTGGAAAACATTTGTTTGCATGTGTTTACCATAGGTTCTCACTATGGCGGGAAACATTTGTTTGCAGGTGTTTACCATAGGTTCTCACTATGGCGGGAAACATTTGTTTGCAGGTGTTTACCATAGGTTCTCACTATGGCGGGAAACATTTGTTTTGCTATGGCCAGGTCTACGTCTTAGTTTGTAACAATCCCAACGTTGTTGATTTGGAACAAAGATATTCAAACTTGGTGGCAATTTCCATGTCTTCATTGTTGATTGTGACTTTTGGTTGCCGTGTAGCGTTATCATTTGACCTTATTTTCTTTTTAAATTTCAGAAAAAACTAAAATATATAGATTTTCACTTGGTTCACTAATCTTTCTTAACTGTGAAACAGTTTTGTCCTCCAAAAATTCTACATTTTCTAGGAATTAAGTTTTGTCCCCCCCCTCCCCACCCTCACCCTGCCCTTTCCTACATCTCCCTACCTACCTTCTTACTTGCCAACCTACCTACCTACCTACTTACTGACCTCCCTACATACAAAGACAGTCCTCTAGTCTGTCTGTCTGCGCACGGCCACAGATGTTGCCAACTCCCTGCGCACCCTTTTTTCTTTTGCGCATGTTTGTCTGTATATTTACCGGACATGTTTGTTTTGATATCTAAATATACCGCGCATATATCTGTGGCGTACTTGCAATCAAATCCTGTTTGCCACGGACCGAGCCAAAATGTGTTGACCTCTAATGCCGCAAGAAAGCTTAACATCTTCTGACGTCATTTCAGTTGAAACCAAGAGACCAGCCACTTAACGACAAGAGCTTGTGAGTGTTGCCAAGAGATATTAGCCAGGCACGGCCACAGCCTGACCCACACTAGTTGCAGACCAGCTGACCTAGTCAAGCGCGCGCCACCTGCTGTACTTTCAGTATGTTTTAGATCCTTTACAGGACGTCGCGTTCTACCCCAGTATATGTTTTTTGTTTGTGATTTTCTAGACAATTTTACGTTCAGTAGTTTGCCATTGTTTTCCGAACGACCGGTGCTCATACCATTGTTAAAAACAACGCAATCCGATCTGCTTCAAATTTCAGCCGATTTCGAACCGGGCATACGGGATTGTGAGACACGTTCACTACCCCTAGCCACAGGCTCGGCGTACTTTCAAAAAAAGGCACAATTTAAATTATAGCTGTCAGGCAACCATTTTATTTTTATTTTTTTTATTTGTTAACTTCCAAATTGTTATCATGTTGTATTATTAAGTTCTCCTACCTGGCTTGCTTGTTAAGTCTGCATGAAAACGTCATAAGCACACCTTATAACATTGTTTTATCTACGTCATACCGGATACCGGGTGACAGCTTTGTCACGCTTTGTATCCTCCTCCTTCCCCCCCCCCCCCCCCCGAATGTCATCACGATGGTAATCCAGCATCAACACACATGGAAGCTCGACGCCCCTGGTAGATTTAAGGACAACGCTCGATCATTTTTCGGAGCTGCTGAGTAGCGCACCCACCTATCGGCCCTATAGTGTCAGGTTCTAGTCCTCTCAAGGCGAGGGTCTTGCATGACCAATGGTCTGTGTCTTCCTGTGCAAATTGCTACAGCTCTTGCTGAACATTTCCCCACTAAAGCTATTTATTTAGTCTATTCCAAATCTTCTGTGGGCATGCCCCATTAATTTTATTTCTCTTTTCTGTATGGCTGTAATAGTGTGATATTGGAGTGTCTAGTTGGTCGTGCATCGAAGTACACTTGTTCCTGCAGCGAGGCGCCGTCGTCATTTGGAGGCGACAGGTTCAATCCCGGTCGGTAACTATTATAGCTTCAAATTTTATGTTGTATAGTGCGTCTTCTAATCTCTATTTCCTTCTTCTTCTGATGTGAGCGCCAAATAACACTATGCGTGTCTATTTATGTAATCGTCTTAGTGGCCTCAACGGTTCTCCCCATTTATTTCTAAGTGATCTTATAATACATTCAACATTCAGACCTCAGCGTTCGTTGTCGTCTCTGTCCACAACATTTACAACATTCTTGTGAAAAACCACATCTCCGTTGTGCCAACAGTTCCTGGTGTCCACGTAAATCTAGGCTAGCATGTCAGCCCAGGTCCATTTGGGAAATAATACCCGCCTCAGTGATGATTAGACCACATCACAACCAGCCGGCAGCCTAGCGTGCTAGCCACTGCGTTACCACATCCTCAAAAAGTGAGTACCAGAGCATTTTTTGGATGATGAAGTGGCCGGCATTGTAATCGTCACTTCAATCGCCGGGCACTGTTTGGTCACCGATGTGTAAACAGAATAAGACAGATATTTATAAGCCGTGGGCATAGAAGATAAACGCCGCATCATGGCAGCTGCTGTACTTTGCCAACCATGTAGTGGTTTAGAAAGAAAAGTAAAGAAAGGCATCGTTTCTAGCAGACGAGTCAAGGGCCTAACCAATATAATGGTGTCCAGAAGATATTACGAACAGCCAGGCATTAAAGTGCATGGAGAACTAAGAGAGAATCCAGTCTTTCCAGCGGCTGTGACGAAATAATTCTGCCATGGACTAGCTACAAGAAGAGTCACAAGAAGAGTTGCCAGTATATCAATGCACGTCACAAGAAGAGTTTCCAGTGTATCAATGCACGTCACAAGTAGAGTTGCCAGTATATCAATGCACGTCACAAGAAGAGTTGCCAGTATATCAATACACGCCACAAGAAGAGTTGCCAGTATATCAATACACGCCACAAGAAGAGTTTCCAGTGTATCAATGCACGTCACAAGAAGAGTTGCCAGTGTATCAATGCACGTCACAAGAAGAGTTTCCAGTGTAGCAACGCGAGCCACATATCATGTATTAATGACACTTATCTAGGATTCTAACCGGGTTCACCGAAAAGAGTATATATAACTATAGAAAACTAGGAAAGCGAACTATGACCATTTCAAGCCAGACAGAACTTGAAGAAACACCAACTATCAAATAACAAATAAAAAGGAACTTTAGAAAGCAGATGCGGGCAGCATAGAACCAACAACTATGCACAGCTCAGAGAATCTGCAGACGTCAGATAGAAGCTGAGATGTCAAAGAAGATACACTAAGTAAACAAATTCTTTCTCTCTCCACAAACATCAGAGAAAGTAAATCAGCCGTAAAATGTCGTCTATCGAGTCTCAGGTCTTTTCTGGATATTGTGGGAGGATATCCGTTGCCCTCAGCGGTAAATAAACTAGGGAACGACTACAAGCAAGGACGCCCACGTGGGCAAATGTAGCCGGTGTCTGTGGGTTTGAGGTTGTGAACATAAGTTTCCAATCCTGACATAACAGGTTCAAAATCAGCCGCAGCAGATTTGTTAGCAGGTCGCTTTGTGTTGATTTTCATAAATATGTGAGCATCGTTCAGAAAACAATGACAAATTACTGAATGTAAGTAGTCTAGAAAATGGCATGCAGAAAATAAATTATGTGGTTGACTACGACGTCCTGTAAAGGATATGCAACTGACTATAGGGAAAATGTAAGATAGAGACTACAAAAAAAAAACAACAGACGAATAGCGACAGACACAGAAAGCACCAGGAAACAGACTTCCTTGTCCAAAAACGCAATACTTTCAGACAATAGGGCAAGCATGTAAGTGAAACGTTCCAGGCAGGAGACACGTTCAGGCAGGAAACATGTCCAGACAGGATGACATGTCCAGGCAGGAGACACGTCCAGGCAGGAGACACGTCCAGGCAATAGACACCTCCAGGTAGGAGATACGTCCAGGCAGGAGACACGCCCAGGCACGAGATACGTCCAGGCAGGAGATACGTCCAGGCAGGAGACACGTCCAGGCAGGAGACACGTCCAGGCAGGAGACACGTCCAGGCAATAGACTCGCCCAGGCAGGAGACACGTCCAGGCAGGAGATACGTCCAGACAGGAGACACGTCCAGGCAGGAGACACGTCCAGGCAGGAGACACGTCCAGACAGGAGACACGTCCAGGCAGGAGACACGTCCAGGCAGGAGACACGTCCAGGCAGGAGACACGTTCAGGCAGGAAACATGTCCAGACAGGATGACATGTCCAGGCAGGAGACACGTCCAGGCAGGAGACACGTCCAGGCAAGAGACACGTCCAGGCAGGAGACACGTCCAGGCAGGAGACACGTCCAGGCAGGAGACACGTCCAGGCAGGAGACACGTCCAAACAGGAGACACGTCCAGGCAGGAAACATGTCCAGGCAGGATGACATGTCCAGGCAGGAGACACGTCCAGGCAGGAGACACGTCCAGGCAATAGACACCTCCAGGTAGGAGATACGTCCAGGCAGGAGACACGCCCAGGCACGCGATACGTCCAGGCAGGAGATACGTCCAGGCAGGAGACACGTCCAGGCAGGAGACACATCCAGGCAGGAGACACGTCCAGGCAATAGACTCGCCCAGGTAGGAGACACGTCCAGACAGGAGATACGTCCAGACAGGAGACACGTCCAGACAGGAGACACGTCCAGGCAGGAGACACGTCCAGGCAGGAGACACGTCCAGGCAGGAGACACGTCCAGGCAGGAGACACGTCCAGGCAGGAAACATGTCCAGACAGGATGACACGTCCAGGCAGGAGACACGTCCAGGCAGGAGACACGTCCAGGCAGGAGACACGTCCAGGCAGGAGACACGTCCAGGCAGGAGACACGTCCAGGCAGGAGACACGTCCAGGCAGGAGACACGTCCAGACAGAAGACTCGTCCAGACAGGAGACACGTCCAGGCAGGAGACACGTCCAGGCAGGAGACTACGTCCAGGCAGGAGATACGTCCAGGCAGGAGACACGTCCAGGCAGGAGACACGTCCAGGCAGGAGACACGTCCAGGCAGGAGACACTGTCCAGACAGGATACACGTCCAGGCAGGAGACACGTCCAGGTAGGAGACACGTCCAGCGAATAGACACCTCCAGGTAGGAGATACGTCCAGGCAGGAGACACGTCCAGGCAGGAGATACGTCCAGGCAGGAGATACGTCCAGGGAGGAGACACGTCCAGGCAATAGACTCGCCCATACAGGAGATCCGAGACACATCCAGGCTGTAGCTGAAGTTGTGACCAGCTTTTCTGGAATGGCGATTTTCTTTTAGAAGTGGAACCGACAAAAGCAATTGCAGACAGAACAAAAGGGCGAAGACGAAATCCCCAAACAGATAAAAGGCCTTCTGACGATCAAGCACAAACCCGTTGCTAATTTATTCATTGTCTTTATTTTCTGCCTCCTCTCTCTCTCTCTCTCTCTCTCTCTCTCTCTCTCTCTCTCTCTCTCTCTCTCTCTCTCTCTCTCTCTCTCTCTCTCTCTCTCTCTCTCTCTCTCTCTCTCCACACCCTCTGTCTGTCTGTCTGCCTGCCTGCCTGCCTGCCTGCCTGTCTGTCTGTCTGTCTGTCTGTCTGTCTGTCTGTCTGTCTGTCTGTCTGTCTGTCTCTCTCTCTCTCTCTCTCTCTCTCTCTCTCTCTCTCTCTCTCTCTTTATATATATATATATATATATATATATATATATATATATATATATATATATATATATATATATATATATATACATATATCTGTAAGTGTGTATGTGTGTGTGTGTGTTTTTTTTTGGGGATACAGAGACAATGGACCCCTTCCTTTAGTGCGTGTTTGCTTTGTTTGTCTACCCCATCGCCCGATGTAGTGATCGTATTGTGTCATTCACCGTGAAGTTCAAGATCCCGTAACTTGGTTCTTGGACCAGGATTTAAAGAACCAAGCTCAAGGTCGGACGGAGACTGAACCAAGTAATTGTTCTCGATCTTCAACTGGTGTATCAAGTTTGGGTTCAATGACGTGTCTACAGTCTCGATCCTGATATGCTGTGTTCTTAGATCTGATCATGATCCTGACATGTGGTGTTCTTAGATCTGATCATGATCCTGAAATGTGGTGTTCTTAGATCTGATCATGATCCTGACATGTGGTGTTCTTAGATCTCATTGTCTCAATGTGCCTGTCCGCTAAACGCAACTGGAGCAAACACAAAAAGCATCATCGAAAAATCGGAACTTGGTAACAGAACTCAGAACAGCATACTCAAGTGAAGCGAACGATTTTCCAGACGTTTATTTCCGCCACCGGTAATAGGATTAAAACTCTGGCAGAAAAGCAGGCTGATCCCTAACCACAGGATCGGCACCTACTCAAATACATCCACCCCTGAGCTCCCAAACCAGCTCGTCGCCCTTGAAGCCTTCCTATCCATTCTTCAGCTCAATTTCTTAGATACTAAGATTCAGTCTAGGTGGATTTTCCATTCCCGGTCCTTTTCACTGTTGTGTCGTCCTCAATAAACTCCTTACCAGACTCCCTGCTGTCTCATCCCGAAATCACGGCATCCAGGTGTCACCTTCACCTCGAGCCTTCAGAAACACATCTTGTTCGTATCACAAAGTCCCAGCGTCTCCCCGTTGCTGTCCAATTACGTTCTCCACATTTTCCTTGGATTCCTTTGTTGACGTCCACTTTCGTGTCCGAGTGGATTTTCCCTATATGATTTTCTACTGCCTATTCCGATGACGTCATTCTGTCTAAACGCCATGTGGCAGTAATCATGATCCTGACATGTGGCGTTCTTAGATCCGATCATGATCCTGACATGTGGTGTTCTTTGATATGATCATGATCCTGACATGTGGTGTTCTTAGATCTGATCATGATCCTGACATGTGGTGTTCTTAGATCCGATCATGATCCTGACATGTGGTGTTCTTTGATATGATCATGATCCTGACATGTGGTGTTCTTAGATCCGTTCATGATTCTGACATGTGGTGTTCTTTGATATGATCATGTTCCTGACATGTGGTGTTCTTAGATCCGATCATGAACCTGACATGCGGTGTTCTCTGATCCCATCATGATCCTGACATGCGGTGTTCTCTGATGCCATCTTGATCCTGACATGCGGTGTTCTTAGATCTCATCATGATCCTGACATGCGGTGTTCTCTGATGCCATCTTGATCCTGACATGCGGTGTTCTTAGATCTCATCATGATCCTGACATGCGGTGTTCTCTGATCCCATCATGATCCTAACATGCGGTGTTCTCTGATCCCATCATGATCCAGACATGCGGTGTTCTCTGATCCCATCATGATCCTGACATGCGGTGTTCTTAGATCTCATCATGATCCTGACATGCGGTGTTCTCTGATCCCATCATGATCCTAACATGCGGTGTTCTCTGATCCCATCATGATCCAGACATGCGGTGTTCTTAGATCCGATCTTGATCAGTCTCATCTGTCTGTATTTCATTATGCTATTAAAGCCCCTCTTGCGTTTCTTTCGTTTTCTAGTAGTTTTTACACACACACACACACCCACACACACGCACGCACGCCCACACTCACACACACATGCGCGCGCGCACACGCACACACACTCACACACACACACACACACACGCACACACACATGCACTCACACACACACGCGCGCGCACTCACACACACACACACACTCACACACATACACACACACATACACACACACTCATTCACATGCACCCACAAAGCATACATACAGAGAGAGCACGTCACCGTGGCTGGAGTCTATCTAGACTAAGTTGTGTAAACCTGAAACAAATGCAAGCCCAACTCGGACACACTGACCTTTGAAGTGCATAACATGGTTTGACGCAGTGACCTCGACAGAGGAACGGAGAAGAAGAAGAAGAAGAAGAAGAAGAAGAAGAAGAAGAAGAAGAAGAAGAAGAAGAAGAAGAAGAAGAAGAAGAAGAGAAGAAGAAGAAGAAGAAGAAGAAGAAGATGAAGAAGAAGAAGAAGAAGAAGAAGAAGAAGAAGAAGAAGAAGAAGAAGAAGAAGAAGAAGAAGAAGAAGAAGAAGAAGAAGAAGAAGAAGAATATAGGTGTGCAGTAAGATGAATGGGTGTAACCCTTTGCTTAAATCAGTATTTAAAAACATATCAACAGGTAGCGAAAAACATCCTGGAGAAACCAGAGCGTGCACGGAACCATCTTTGATAAAACGTGCACAGTGTAGAAAAACCACGTATCAGGTGTAGGGGGTGGCGATATCAAGATCAACCTTAGAAAAGTGAAGACCAGCTACCAGGCGCATTGGAAAGAGCGCACACAAGATATTACATCCCAACCCCAATACTTCACTGAGGTAAATGGAGGAGGAGAAGAAGAGGAAGGAGAATGCAACAATGATAGCTAACATTGTGGATTTGAGAGTTGCGCAAACTAACAACCGCACAGTTTGTGAAACAAGCCAAATATGTTTCCTGTACCGTTTAAAAATACTATTGATCTGCAGGTCACGCACTTAATGAAATTTGCTGACATTTTGGCTTTTGTGCCAGGTAAATATCAAGAGACCAGTAATTGTAATTACAACACAACCGAGGCGGGATTAGTTCTAGACACGTCACGTGACAAGTGATGCAGCAGAAAGGCTTGACACACAAGAACTATAATCCGCGCATAATTAATGATGAGGTAGAGCCGTTGTGTGTGTGTGTGTGTGTGTGTGTGTGTGTGTTTGTGTGTTGTGCGTATCTATGTGTTTATGTATGGAAAAGAGGGGGGGGGGGGGCTGAATGACAGTTTTATTCGTCCCGGTGTTTGTAGATTTATGACCGAACGCAACTCCCTGCGCAATAAATAAGTGTAACGATTACCTTGGATTTATGAGCGTCTGAGTGTTTGTAATTGTGTGTTCTGTCTGTATGTGGTGGACGTAACGTCGGTGTCTCTTTCACAGACAGACAGACAGACAGACAGACAGACAGACAGACAGACAGACAGACAAGACAGAGGTACGGCAGACAGACGGAAAGCAGACAGACGGGCAGCAGACAGACAGGCAAGAAAGCTGGAAGACATTCCCGGCAGTCAGGTGGGCAGGCAGGCAGTCAGGTGGGCAGGCAGGCAGTCAGGTGGGCAGGCAGGCAGTCAGGTGGGCAGGCAGGCAGTCAGGTGGGCAGGCAGGCAGGCAGACAGACAGACAGGCAGTCAGGTGGCTAAGAGGCTGACAGACAGACAAACGGACATATACATAGACAAGAGAGAAGGACAGATAGGCGTGCAGATACGTAGACAGACAGAGTATTTCGGACGGGCTATGATGACTGCGACGTTATGCAAAGAGTATAACGTAAAACATGGGTCAGATTTGTAGGTTTATAACAAAGAGTTAGCTGCACATCCTTCACAGGACGTTGTAGTCAACCCAGCATTTTTTTTGGCTGTATGTAATTTCTTGGCAAGTTTAAGTTCAGTAGTTTGCAATTGCTTTCTGAACGACCGACACTCATACCTTTTTATAAATGCCAACGCAAGGCGGTCTGCTATCCAATCGTCCGCAGCTGTGTTTCGAACGCGGTATGAGGGATTACGAACTGCGTCCGTAACTCCTTCGCTACAGAGTCGGTATAACAAAGAGACAAAAGCCAGTTCTGAACAGATTTGTAAGTAATACCAAAGAGACAAAAGCCAGTTCTTAACAGATTTGTAAGTAATAACAAAGAGACAAAAGCCAGTTCTGGACAGATTTGTAAGTAATAGCAAAGAGACAAAAGCCTGTTCTGGACAGATTTGTAAGTAATAACAAAGAGACAAAAGCCAATTCTGGACAGATTTGTAAGTAATAACAAAGAAACAAAAGCCAATTCTGGACAGATTTGTAAGTAATAACAAAGAGACAAAAGCCAATTCTGGACAGATTTGTAAGTAATAACAAAGAGACAAAAGCCAGTTCTGGACAGATTTGTAAGTAATAGCAAAGAGACAAAAGCCAGTTCTGGACAGATTTGTAAGTAATAACAAAGAGACAAAAGCCAATTCTGGACAGATTTGTAAGTAATAACAAAGAAACAAAAGCCAATTCTGGACAGATTTGTAAGTAATAACAAAGAGACAAAAGCCAATTCTGGACAGATTTGTAAGTAATAACAAAGAAACAAAAGCCAATTCTGGACAGATTTGTAAGTAATAACAAAGAGACAAAAGCCAATTCTGGACAGATTTGTAAGTAATAACAAAGAAACAAAAGCCTAATTCTGGACAGATTTGTAAGTAATAACAAAGAGACAAAAGCCAATTCTGGACAGATTTGTAAGTAATAACAAAGAGACAAAAGCCAGTTCTTAACAGATTTGGAATTAATAACAAAGAGACAAAAGCCAGTTCTTGACAGATTTGTAAGTAATACCAAAGAGACAAAAGCCAGTTCTTGACAGATTTGTAAGTAATAACAAAGAGACAAAAGCCAATTCTGGACAGATTTGTAAGTAATAACAAAGAGACAAAAGCCAATTCTGGACAGATTTATAAGTAATAACAAAGAGACAAAAGCCAGTTCTTAACAGATTTGTAAGTAATAACAAAGAGACAAAAGCCAGTTCTTGACAGATTTGTAAGTAATACCAAAGAGACAAAACCAGTTCTGGACAGATTTCCGTCAAGACCATCGATCAGAAATGTACGAGTGAAATTACCTCTCATTGACCTGTTCAGCCTCACTGACATACACTGACATACACTGACATACACTGACATACACTGACATACACTGAAATCAGATATTTTATTGGATCGCCCCATTCACATCGATGTCCCACTCTGGACACATTAGTTGGGTTTGTAAAGAATTTATCCTCACTTCACATCGATGTCCCACTCAGGCCATATTAGTTGAGTTTGTAAAGAATTGTCCTCACTTCACCCTCTGATAACTCTGTCCGTGGCCCAGTCCCCTCTCACAGATCACACGAGGGGATCTAAACACAGAGCACTCACTAACACCATAGCACCGGCGTGGCTGGCAACCTCCACTGACCTGGACGTGATACATTTCCTGCAGACACCAGTCTGGCCTAATGAAGTGAGTGTCATGGTTGCCATGATGCCAGTTGAGTTCTGTTAACCTCGCTCATTTGTAACTTTGTAGGTAGGTCTCCCTGGCCTAGGAATTAACGTCTTTCTCCGCAATCCCGTATATTCTCACGAGTAACGTAACCTGCGCGAGAATCGGTAGCGCTTTTCGCCGCGTTGGTAACTTACGGGGTATGTGAGCCGGCCGCTCTGAAAGCAATGGCAAACTACTGAGCGTAATCTTGCCTAGTACATCAACAGCAGCTGAAAAATGCTGATGTTGACTGCAACGTCCTGTAAGGGATATGAAAAAAGGTATGTTGTCTATTGTATTTGTGTAGGACTTTACATGTGTCTGCGTGGTTGCGTGTATTTGTATATACACAAATGTAATTTGAGCTGTGATTTGTAGGTGATCATTTTATTGCAATCGACGTTTTTTTTACAGTGCGATGAAGATGTATTTTAGATGCCAACGATCATTCAACCAATGCATCAATAAATCAGACAATCAATTAATTCTTGTGCTTGCTTTATTACCATACATCTATATGTACCTCACAAATCTTGTAGTGTTATTACCGTTGCTGTTGCACCCACTGTTGGTGTTGTTTTTGCTGCTGTTGTTGTAGAATGTTGTTTATAGTAGGCTTTCACTCCGACAGCGACGATCCCTTCTCTTTGTTAGCCAGACTAGGACTTAGTGAGCACGAAGCAGACGCATCATCTCCGCAGCCTTGGAAACTCGTAGGGTAGAAACATGGGGTTCAACCGCACTGCCCTACACGTAACGTACCAACGTGGTCATCTGACTGACTGGCAGCGTGACCCTATCAACTTTATACAAACATCACATGGTTATTAGTAAACCCAGGTTGTTGCCTCCAGTTTGTCTACCGTTTATTGCATCAGAGTCACATAACGTGACCCAGGGGCCAGGACCTGTAAACATGTTTGTGACTTCCCGACTGTACACAAGACCAAAGTTACACATACAGCCAGTCACGCACTATCAAACAGCTGCTCTAGCACTCACGTGATGTATCTCCGAGATCTCGACACTCTACATATGTTTAAATACATAAACACGTAGATGCTAGCGCAATCTTGTTGCAATAGGTGTTTGTTCGTTTTTTCAGAAACCATCGAGGCCTTGAAATATATCATCATCATTATCATGTGTTATGCCGACTGGCGTGGGTGTTCATGTTTCTCCACAGATCTCGGCCCTTTGAGTTCCCGATCAGCTGTGTTGATGATAATCCTCGATGCCACCGACTCAATCCTCCTAGCATCATGTCTCTCGATCTGCTCCTGCCTCTCCTCTCATTGATCTTTCCATTCGTCACACTGTTTTCCAATGCCTCCTTCTCTTTATCTGGCCATGTTGTTTGTTTCTTTCTTATAAACGAATATACTGTTCTACTATCATTAGGCCGTCTCCCTGGCTTAGGACTTAACGACTTTCTCCGTAATCCCGTACATTCACGTGAAGAACGCAACTGCGCGAGATTCGGCAGCGGATAGCGCCGCGTTGGTTTCTTATGGGATATGTGAGTGAGCCGATCGCTCAGAAAGCAGTGGCAAACTACTGAGCGTATTCTTGCCAAGACATCAACAGCAGCTGAAAAATGCTGGTGTTGACTGCAATGTCTTGTAAAGGATATGCGGAAAAAAAAAAACAACAACTATTATTAGCCTCTTTCAGGCAATCGTTGTTAGTTACACTGGCGGTGCACCGTATTCACAATATTTGTTAGTTACACTGGCGTTGCACCATATTCACAATATTTGTTAGTTACACTGGCGGTGCACCGTATTCACAATATTTGTTAGTTACGCTGGCGGTGCACCGTATTCACAATATTTGTTAGTTACACTGGCGTTGCACCGTATTCACAATCTTTGTTAGTTACACTGGCGGTGCACCGTATTCACAATCTTTGTTAGTTACACTGGCGGTGCACCGTATTCACAATATTTGTTAGTTACACTGGCGGTGCACCATATTCACAATATTTGTTAGTTACACTGGCGTTGCACCGTATTCACAATATTTGTTAGTTACACTGGTGGTGCACCGTATTCACAATATTTGTTAGTTACACTGGTGGTGCACTGTATTCACAATATTTGTTAGTTACACTGGCGGTGCACCGTATTCACAATCTTTGTTAGTTACACTGGCGTTGCACCGTATTCACAATATTTGTTATTTACACTGGCGTTGCACCGTATTCACAATATTTGTTAGTTACACTGGCGGTGCACCGTATTCACAATATTTGTTAGTTACACTGGCGGTGCACCGTATTCACAATATTTGTTAGTTACACTGGCGGTGCACCGTATTCACAATATTTGTTAGTTACACTGGCGGTGCACCGTATTCACAATATTTGTTAGTTACACTGGCGGTGCACCGTATTCACAATCTTTGTTAGTTACACTGGCATTGCACCGTATTCACAATCTTTGTTAGTTACACTGGCGTTGCACCGTATTCACAATCTTTGTTAGTTACACTGGCGGTGCACCGTATTCACAATATTTGTTAGTTACACTGGCGGTGCACCGTATTCACAATATTTGTTAGTTACACTGGCGGTGCACCGTATTCACAATCTTTGTTAGTTACACTGGCGTTGCACCGTATTCACAATATTTGTTAGTTACACTGGCAGTGCACCGTATTCACAATATTTGTTAGTTACACTGGCGGTGCACCGTATTCACAATATTTGTTAGTTACACTGGCAGTGCACCGTATTCACAATATTTGTTAGTTACACTGGCGGTGCACCATATTCACAATATTTGTTAGTTACACTGGTGGTGCACCGTATTCACAATCTTTGTTAGTTACACTGGCGGTGCACCGTATTCGCAATATTTGTCGCAGGAACCACATCTTGGTTGCTTCTGTTCTTCCATATTTGTACATTCACATTCCAGAATTCACTGCCATACATCAACATTGGTTTTCATTTAACATGTTAGCACTCTCTTACATTCAATGATAGCGACTTTGTTCATGAGATATTTTTTCATTTTATGAAATGCAGCGTTTTGCTTGGCTTATTCTGATTCTAACATTTGCCATATCTTTCATCTGAGTGACGGGCTTAGAGAGAAGATAATTAGAGACAGAGATACCAAGTGTGGGACGGATATAGAGAAAAGGGAATAAGAGACAGGGATAGCAGATGTTGGAAGGGTATAGAGAGAAGAGAATTAGAGACAGAGATACCAGATTTAGGACGGGCATAGAGAGAAGAGAATTAGAGACAGTGATACCAGATGTGTGACGGGCATATAGAGAAGAGAATTAGAGACAGAGATACCAGATTTAGGACGGGCATAGAGAGAAGAGAATTAGAGACGTGCATACCAAGTTTGGGACGGGCATAGAGAGATGAGATCTAGAGACAGAGATACCAGGTTTGTGAGGGGCATAGAGAGAAGAGAATTAGAAACAGAGATACCAGGTGTGGGAAAGGCACATAGAGAAGAGAATTAGAGACAGTGATACCATATGTATGAAGGGCATAGAGAGAAGAGAATTAGAGACATTGATACCAGATGTGTGACGGGCATATAGAGAAGAGAATTAGAGACAGAGATACCAGATGTATGACGGGCATAGAGAGAAGAGAATTAGAGACGTGCATACCAAGTTTGGGACGGGCATAGAGAGATGAGATCTAGAGACAGAGATACCAGGTTTGTGAGGGGCATAGAGAGAAGAGAATTAGAAACAGAGATACCAGGTGTGGGAAAGGCACATAGAGAAGAGAATTAGAGACAGTGATACCATATGTATGAAGGGCATAGAGAGAAGAGAATTAGAGACAGAGATACCAGATGTGTGACTGGCATATAGAGAAGAGAATTAGAGACATGCATACCAAGTTTGTGACGGGCATAGAGAAATGAGATCTAGAAACTGAGATACCAGGTGTGGAATTGACAGGCTTGAAGTCAACAGACTCCAACGCTATTCCCAGGGGAATCTCTGATGCTAAAATGCAGAAGAATAAAATTGGGGTTCGAACCCGGACCCGTGTGTTTCATAGCATTACCAAACCGTGTTACCATAACAACTAGCTTTAAGACACGAGCTGCAGTTTAAATTACTAGCAGTTCCACGAACCCTATCTGTAACTTTAACACCGAGCGAGCACCCGCCTACAACCACCATGATGTATCCATCCTCAACGAGATCATTAATACTCTGTTCTCTCGACACGATAAGATAACATTTGCCCTGCGCGTGATGGTACATTAGTAGACCATGTTCAGCATATCATGACCTGGGACCACATTTTGGATAGCCAAGAGGTAACAAATACGCCATGAGAACAATAGAAAAACTGCACCGTCATACAGAGATGAAGGATGCAGATCAATTGTATGAGTGTAATAAGACTTGATGTCTGTTTATAATTAACTCTTTCAAGAACACTCCATGTTCAAGTATGATATTTTTGGTATCAGGACAACTTGATAACTTATCCATTGAAGTGCTATTGTTCTTGGCGTCTCCTTACAAGCTCAGACTATGTGTCGATAAAGTTGTTGAGTAACGGGATACGTTTACAACTGTACATGTGTACTGGTCATCACGTGACATTCCTGTGTATAGCAATCCCCGCGGGGGTCGCCGTGGCCTAGTGGTTAAGTCGCCTACTTCGCGTTCCGAAGGTCGTGCATTCGTTTCCGGTCTCCGTCCTTCTGTTCAAGGGAGCAAATTTCTCGGAGACTCCAGGGGTCATCGTTGGAGTTACGGAGTCGATGCTTTCGACAGGCCTCCCTGCGGAAACAGACCGAGCCATATAGGATCAAATTCAGTGCAATGAAGATCTTCTCGCTTGTAAACTTGTCTCGCGATCGCTGGCTTTGAAGTCAGGCGTAGTCCACAGACGTGCTATTACTTTTAGTAGTTGCCACTACTGAGGTGTACTGGACTGATTACGCATGTGGATTAGCTTTCCATATTACCAGTGTCCCTCGCCATCAGGTGGACCGACTCCGACATCTGGAGTACTTGTAATTTACGTCCCAATATCAAGGAAATCAACATTTTAGTCCAGGATACCAGTGTAGTGGATGAACTTGCTAACTCGGCATCAGCAAACCGGAAGTTTAAGAGCAAGTGCTCTTTTCCATTAGGCTGTTTTGACCCACGTTCAGGGTATATGATACTAGTTCCATATTTGTAGACCAATGGGGACTTGATGGGTGATGTGGTTAATATTATCTAGCCATTTATACTTCCCCCCCAAAAATGCTGGTACCCATTTTAGGTTACGTCGACCTGGGAACCCAAGTACCTAAAAAAAAAAAAAAATCAAGGCTTTAAAGGGAGTTAGAACACGTGATCACCGGACCAGCTGGCAATTGTGCTAACCACTCGACCACTCCCGACTGCCCGGGTTTATGAATCTGTGTGGCCTGGACTGCTTTTTAGTTATGCACTTGTGAAGCGTACCAGTGACAGAATCAATCCTTCTGATTCCGGATCTTCCTATAGCTCAATAACCTGAGCTTTGTTCAGGTCTCGTCTGAAGGTGATACTGGCCTTATCGCAAGTTAGTCATGAGTGTGAAATCCCCTCGAGGCGGGCAGGGTGTTTTCATTGATGTGGGCTCCCAAGTCCAAACATACTTCAATGTGTACCAGCAAATTTCCTGGGAAGTAAGCGCAGCCGATGTAATTTTAACAACATCAACTGCTGAGATACGACTGGGCTACAATAAGGGGTTAGCACCATATATCCCCAGTATGTCTCAGTAGCATGAACACGAATCCTTTACTTTACTTTACTTTACTTTACTTTACTTTACTTTACTTTACTTTACTTTCTTTACTTTACTTTACTTTACTTTACTTTACTTTACTTTACTTTACTTTACTTTACTTTACTTCTTTACTTTACTTCACTAGAGGAAAGAGGATTGCTCCTGAATCTCACAAGATGCCTCGTCCCCATATTTGTTCTCTCTCTCTCTCTCTCTCTCTCTCTCTCTCTCTCTCTCTCTCTCTCTCTCTCTCTCTGTCTCTCTCTCTCTCTCTCTCTATATATATATATATATATATATATATATATATTCAAGTCACCGACAGTGGACTAGGGGTAGTGAACGCAGTTTCACATCTCCGACATACCAATTCGTC
>JACEFZ010017229.1:32500-51410 GCA_014155875.1 Cepaea nemoralis
ATGCATTTTGTCCTGTGTCCTACACATCTTGTTATACGAGCGTAGTCCATGCGTTTTGTACATTGTCTCTTGTCGCAGCTAGTTATTATAGTTCACGCATTTTGTCATTGTCTCTTGTCGCAGCTAGTTATTATAGTTCACGCATTTTGTCATTGTCTCTTGTCGCAGCTAGTTATTATAGTTCACGCATTTTGTCATTGTTTCTTGTCCCATCTTGTTATGATAGTTCATGCATTTTGTCCCTGCCTCTTGTCCCAGCTATTATTATAGCTCATGCATTTTGTCATTGTTTCTTGCCCCATCTTATGATAGTTCATGTATTTTGTCCCTGTTTCTTGTCTCAGCTAGTTATTATATTTCATAATTTTGTCCCTGGAGCAGCGGTAGCGTTGTCGATAGACGCTCGTCTGCCGGTCCGGGAGTCAATATTTGGAGTCTGCATCCAGGCTGATTTCAAATAAAAAACATTGGCTCCCAGGTCGGTGTGGTACTGACAGCATCACCCAAAAGAGTGCCGACTGGTCTATTGCAAAGTGGATCCAGCACCATATGCCCAAATGCGCTTTAAGGCGTGTGAAAAGCACCTTTCTTCGACTGTTACTAATTTACCTCTCATTCAATGCTGCTGTGGTTTGAAAAAAAAATTGTTTTCTGTGGCTTGAACTAACCGATTATTCTCATTATGCACAGTTTGCACTACTTTCTCTTCTGCTCTTTAACCTTTAACCCTCATTCTGGATAGAACCGCAACCAAACCACGCCAAGTTCTGTCTGTGACTGTCTCCTGCAGGTACCTACACATTCTCCCATTATTACACATCTATGTCATTGTCTTCCCCGTGTGTAAGTCTCCGCTATTTCGTTCGCCTTGTGGGTTCCTGATCCGTTTTGTAGAGTTTCCACCTCGTTCAACCCGCTTCTTCAGCCTTGGTTATAACTGTGGTGGTTCATAGTGCGGTTTAATCCTTTCCTGGTTCTTTGTGCATTAGACGACTTCCACTGATGGTGCCTGGCAGGGAGCCTCTTTGCCTTTGTTCTTCATTGAATGATTGGAAGGGCCGAATGTAAGACGGACTGCGTGCCCAATTTGTAACCCTTTTAAAATAAAGTTGAATTGAATTGAATTGAATTCCTTCGCCAACGTCATCCTCGATGATTGTTCCGTTGCTACAGGACATACCTTTCCCTACAATGACTTTATTTAGTTTATTTTTTAAATTATTTTAGCAATATTGATATGTATTTTTTTCCCCTTTTCTACTTCTTATTGCCATATCTTTGTTATCTATATTTCATACATCTACTATTCTACGTTTCTCACTGCTCTATTTTTATCTTTAGTTGTTATTATTCCAAACATGTCCTGACAAGAGAGTGTTTAGTTATATTTGTCCTCATGTTTTCTTAGTGGGTGTCCTATCCAGCTTTAGCATCTTTTCCTCTCCTCTTGATTCACCGGAAGTTCTTTAGTTCTCTCCATGAGCTCTACGTTCTTGTTTTCTGTCTGAACGTGCCATCTCAGATAGTGATTGTGTGTAGTTTACCAGTCATTCTTCTAGTCGTTCTGCACTCATCATCATCATGTGACATGCCAATAAGAGCGGGCGGTCATGTTTCACCATCTCGCACGATCACCAGAGCCATGGATCAGCTCTGTGTTCTTGTTCCGACCATGCCAAGTGGTCAAGGCATTCAGGTATTTACTGCTCTGTCTTCCCCTTGTTCTTTTCCCCTAATTTGTGCCAGCTGTCACCAAGTTCACTAGTTTATTTCTTCTCATAACGTGCCCCAAAAATATTTGTCAGAAGACGTATAATTTCTCTAATCAGTTTGCAGTTTTCATTTGCCTCTTGTAGTACTTTGCTCAATCGTTTTTTCCATGGTATTCTTTGCATTTTCCTCAGAAACATATTTTCACTGCCATGAAATGTTTATTCAGTTTGCTCGTCGCCCATGCTTCACATCCATACAACAGTACAGCTTCTATGTAGCACATCAACACTCTTTTTCTCGTTGCAAATGACTTCTATTTATTGGTCAGTATGTTTTCCATCTTGCAAAAGGCCACCTTCGCCATGGCGATTCTTGTTCTAATCTTCCACTACTCGCACCACTGCTAGGCTGTTCTATTTGGTTTTGTTGTGTGCATTCAAGCACAGCAGTTTGCACTGTCATTGATTATCATGCTGAAGAAACAAAACGCAACACAACTGACATTGAATAAATATCTCAAAAGTTGACATGTACAGACAGCGAGCTAACCTGCTCAGTTGACATATAGTTGTGACATACTTAATGAATGAACTCAAGCGTGGGGAGGAGCTATCGGATTTGACAGACGGAGTATGGAGATTAACCCAGCATGTCTGAAGCCCAGACTCTCTTAGTCCATCCAGGTGAAACCTTACACACACCTCGCTAGCACACGCCTCGGTGTTTCTGGATATGAATGAGTGCAGACTGTACCAGGGCTCTCAAACAGTGACAACTGCTTTCACAAGAGGTCAGTAGGGGGGATGCTGTGCCGCTCAGAATCCCTTAGTCCATATAGGTGAAACATTACACTCACCTCTCTAGTGTCTGTGTCAGGTTTCTGTATATGAATGAGTGCAGACTGTACCAGGGCTTTCAAACAGTGAAAACTTTGGCATGAGGTCAGTAGGGGCAGCCTCGGTACCGCAGTAACAGTGAAAACTTTGACATGAGTTTAGTAGGGCAGCATCGGTACCTCAGTAACAGTGAAAACTTTGACATGATGTCAGTAGGGCAGCCTCGGTACCACAGTAACAGTGAAAACTTTGACATGAGTTTAGTAGGGCAGCCTCGGTACCACAGTAACAGTGAAAACTTTGACATGAGTTTAGTAGGGCAGCCTCGGTACCACAGTAACAGTGAAAACTTTGACATGAGTTTAGTAGGGCAGCCTCGGTACCGCAGTAACAGTGAAAACTTTGACATGAGGTCAGTACGGCAGCCTCGGTACCGCAGTAACGAGGACGCTTGTCTGTCAGCCTTGTGGTCACGGGCTCGAATTCGCGTCGACGCGGATTTTGAGAACTGACCTGGACTCCCAGGTCAATGCAACCTAATAATATGGGTACCCTCGCTCGTGTGTTACCGAGGCCAGCAAGGGAAGCAAAGAATAGCAAAACTGCACCGCATCAAGTATGTAGTAAGAGGCGACCAAGGACGGGTTGTGTTTAGGTCAGGCTGCCCCATCACGTAGATTGATTTAGCCACACAATTCAACCAGCCATGAACAAGTCACGTAAAGAAAATAGAATGACTCAGTTAACCAAGAAAAAAAGGAAGCTCGTCCAGAAGAGATATGCCGCGTTGCCGAAAGCGGAGAAAGCCGAAAGGATTAACGGGCGCCGATTACATTTCTTTCTCTTAGGAAAATCTCTAGGATTGGCACCTGGCATATTAAAACTAGGTAAGAATTAGGAAGCCTGTCTAACTGGCCTAGGTTTAAACGACTTTCTCCGTAATCCCGTTTATCCACGCAGGGTAACGCAGCGCACGAGAATTGGAAGCCATTGTCGCAGCTTTGGTAACTTACGGGATAAGTGAGCCGGCCGCTCACAAAGCAATGGCAAACTACTGAGCGTAATCATGCCAAGAAATCAACGACAGCGGTGAAATGCTGGTGTTGACAGCGATGTCCTGTAAAAAATATACGCGAAAAAAAAAAAGAATTAGGAAAGACAGCACAGGCGGTAGAAAAATGAAATATAGATTAGCATTTTAGGATTATGCGAAACAAGGTGGGACAACACAGATCTAAGCACGGGTGAAACAGTGCTGTGCTCAAGGCTTAAAGAAGAAACTCCCCTACACACCTTCCTCTCCCCCCTTTTCCACACACTAACGCACAGTGAGGGAGTGGGCATACTATTATCTAAAGAGGTAAAAGAAGCATTATTAGAGTGGGAAGCAATGAGCTCTAGAATAATAATAGCAAGATTTAGAACTATAAACGAAGAAAATAAACATGGGAGTGACCCAATGACTGACTATAGACTGGGTCATAAAGACAACATCAACTACCTCCAGAAATGGAATTCAATGGACTTTAACAAAGCAACTTGGTGATTTTCCATTTCGCCGACGACATTGGCCGCCTGTCTTGTGAAGGCGGCCATCGTGATACTGACAACAGCCCTCCTCATGTACCGATTGGTGGATGAGATTTTGGGGATAGCATGATATGCCCAAACGTGTGAAGGAGTATGAAAGGGTCGTGGACTTTTATTTACGCGGTTGAGGTGAATTCTTAGCCACTCAGGGATCTGTGTAGGGTTATACTTCTGTTCCGTTTGTCTGACTTTCTGCCCGTCTGTCTCTTCGTCCGTATCGTCGATCTGCCCGTCTATTCACATATATATCTGTAAACTTGTCGATTGGTTGGTCGATTTATCTGTGCCACAGTGGCTCCATGGTTGCATACTGCCGGCATTACATCAATTCAGGGACAATTATTAGTTTTCTATGAAATTGTCCACTGTTGTTTGATGTCTGTAGCCTAGATATTTTCCACTGTTGTTTGATGTCTGTAGCCTAGATATTTTCCACCCTCTCAACCTCTATGTTTGACCCTCCCACCTCCTACTCGTGGGGACGCAAACAAGAAGCTATAACCTGGCCGCGCCAAGCCTCCCCTGGACCTGCCACTCACTGACACAACCCGCTCAAGGGAACACGTCATCAGGCGTGACGCAAGTGCCAGGAAGATTTATCTTTAGAGTCTTCTTCTACCTGTTGGAACCCATTGAACAGACCCCCACAGTCAGCTGATGGATGAGTGATCTTTCTCTTGGTATCCATTGAATGTTCATTTCTCGTGTCTACGTGAAGTTTCTCTTGATATTTCTTGAATGTTCATTTCTCATGTCTGTGTGGTCTTTCTCTTGCTATCGCTTGAATGTTCATTTCTTTTGTCTATGTGATCTTTCTCTTGGTATCGCTTGAATTTTCATTTCTCTTGTCTATGTGATCTTTCTCTTGGAATCGCTTGAATTTTCATTGCTCGTGTCTAATTGATCTTTCTCTTGGTATCACTTGAATTTTCTTTGCTCATGTCTATGTGATCTTTCTCTTGGTATCACTTGAATTTTCATTTCTCTTGTTTATGTGATCTTTCCCTTGGTACCGCTTGAATTTTCATTTCTCATGTCTAATTGATCTTTCTCTTGGTATCGCTTGAATTTTCATTTCTCATGTCTAATTGATCTTTCCCTTGGTACCGCTTGAATTTTCATTTCTCATGTCTAATTGATCTTTCTCTTGGTATCGCTTGAATTTTCATTGCTCATGTCTGATTGATCTTTCTCTTGGTACCGCTTGAATTTTCATTTCTCATGTCTAATTGATCTTTCTCTTGGTACCGCTTGAATTTTCATTTCTCATGTCTAATTGATCTTTCTCTTGGTATCGCTTGAATTTTCATTGCTCATGTCTGATTGATCTTTCTCTTGTTATCACTTGAATTTTCATTTCTCACGTCTAATTGATCTTTTTCTTGGTATGGCTTGAATTTTCATTTCTCACGTCTAATTGATCTTTCTCTTGTTATCACTTGAATTTTCATTTCTCACGTCTAATTGATCTTTTTCTTGGTATGGCTTGAATTTTCATTTCTCACGTCTAATTGATCTTTCTCTTGTTATCACTTGAATTTTCATTTCTCACGTCTAATTGATCTTTCTCTTGGTATCGCTTGAATTTTCATTTCTCACGTCTAATTGATCTTTCTCTTGTTATCACTTGAATTTTCATTTCTCACGTCTAATTGATCTTTTTCTTGGTATGGCTTGAATTTTCATTTCTCACGTCTAATTGATCTTTCTCTTGTTATCACTTGAATTTTCATTTCTCACGTCTAATTGATCTTCCTCTTGGTATCGCTTGAATGTTCATTTCTCATTGTCACTTGTTTTCCCGGGAGGAATGTGGAATCAACAAGCACATCTTCAAACTTATTATCTGTTGGGATTATTGACTGACTTCTGTCTACACTCCTCCCTTCTGTCTTCCCTTCCATATATCTATTTCTTTCACTCTCTCTGTTATTCCCTCAACACATACTCCGACAACAGTTCCTTTCAACGATAAATAAAAGATTTATTAATAAAAACTATGTCTGGTGTATGTATGGACTGTGTAAGCGTAGTTGATAGTGTATTCTATTGTTTGTGCCAGAATGAACTCTGAATGTCTAGCAGCGGTGTCACATCTCGCCCACTCATTATGCAAAACCACAGGACAGCACATCAAACAGGAAAGATCTCACCCTGGAGGATCCGTATGCTTGAGTCTGACGGTAAATCCGTTATTGAATGAAACAAAACTGTTCACCACTGAATCACTGTACAGTAATAATAGTCCCGTAAGTTTATGACTGCGCCCGAGTCTGTTTCATGAAGGTAATTATCCAACATCGGAAAAAACCACATCACCACAGTTCGGCATATTGTCGTTAATGAGTAGCAATGTTTTTACTTGTCTATTCTTTCTTCACTAGGCATACAAGACGTATGCAGTTTTATTTTTCTTTGCTTTCTGCAACTTATATTACTTTTTTCCTTATTACTTTGGTTATCTGGATCTTCTTTTTCAAAGTTCCTTTAAAAGTATAGTTTATTTCTTATTTGATCCTGTCTAATTTATTACTTGGTTTATTGGGGTATTTGCTCTCCCCACAAATGAAATGTCTTGAGTTTTTCAACCAAGCTTTTCCAGCACACAAGAAGTATGTGTATATCTTCTTTGCTATATCCGGATAGGAGTTGGAACCTGTGAAAAGTATAACAGATCCAGTGATAAGCGTCTGCCACTTAATACTACTTATGCAAGTGTCCTTCTCCAGCCATAATGACAAGGCTTCCGAAGTAAACACCCGCATAAGACATATGAATTCTCCAAAGTCTAAACTATTCCCTAATAGAAAGCAATGGTAAACGCTATGCACACACATCTATTTTCCTATGCTAAAACTATACTCTAATATATTAATACCTTATATATGCACTTATCCTCCTGGAATCGAAATACACTAGCGAATAACACACTAATATCCCATATTCTTTCAATCATTAGGGACGTGTATTTCTTTCCCCACTCAGGAGGCATAGATCATTCAGCCCAGTTTGGAACACACACACTAACCAGAAACCCCAGGTTCGGCTATTTATAACGAGTGTCCCATCCTCCGTTGATTGTTTGATCTACAATCAAATTTGCCGTATCCTTCCCATCAAAAAGCGGTGAAATCACGTAGTGGTTAGTTGTTCGTTTCTCTCCGTTGTTACGCTGTTCTCCCGTTAATCGCTGGTCGCACTTCAAAGAAATCTATGCTTTGATCACCGTCTTTCTGTTCCCCGTTCTTGTCCGTTCGTTTTCCCGTCGGCCGATACGAGCGGCAGCCACTGACCTCGGCGAGTACCTGTATCCTATTTTTATATTCGGAGGTCAATGATCTTTACTTTATTCCTCCTCTCAGAATGAAGTACACAATTGTTAACCCTCCTCCTTCATTGCATTTTGATATGTAAGTTATCAAGGAATCACTAAACTGCAGTTTTTCCGTGACATAGGCCCCCTCTTAAGAGAGTTGACCGCGTCGACTCTTCATCAATGTAGTTTTGATTCCTATGATCCTCCAACTTATTCCTCTTCCTCTGGAGTTGGATGTCTAGATAAGAAATCCGCTCCTACATTCTCCTTACCAGGGATGTATTCCACTGTGAAGTCCTGTTGCAGCAACAACGTCCATCACATCCACCGTGCGTTGAGCTTCTGCGAAGTAGCTATTAACATCACGTGTTGATGATATGATTGGATCCTCACATGGATCAGCACCTCATCCAGTAGGCGACCTCATATGCACCCTACCCTACTACTCATGATCACCATTAGTGTTTGCACATCGCCCCTGTACGGTCAGTCGACCTCCTTTCGACTGGCGTAAGCGATGGCTCACAATACAGACGGATTGTCCCATCCTGACTGTAACACTGTTTCCATATTCTCTTGGTTTCCCCCGGCTTTTCCTCTGGGGATGTTCCGCCTCGTCCTCGTTGGACCGAGTCGTCTTTCCCAAATCTCCTGGACTTTTGCTTCCAGGACCATCTTGGGCGATATTGTATCTGGTCAGCCAATCTTCGGTTGGAGTCCTGGGTATTTCTCGCCTTTTCCGACGTTACCCACCCCTTCTGAACTTGGTTACTAGTGAAGGTTTCCCTCTTGTCCTTTCCCTGACGTGCGATTTCCCTCCTCCTTCGTTGGGTAAATCTGACCTATCACGTACTGTCCCATAGGCCCTCCTATGTTGTACTGGCGATCTCTGGTCTTCGTCTGGACTGGTAACCTTTGTCCCAATGGCTGCCATCACCATAAAGTGCGAAGCTTTGCTCTCGGATCTCTCCTCATATTTCCTAATGAGATGTCTAGGGAGATTTTTCTGCTCTTCCCCGATCCGTATTTTGTAGATGTTCTTGGACACAACCTTTTCCACAGGATAAGGTCCTTTCCATCCTACTTGGAGTATATTGGTCTCTGCTGGACCCCACACTTCCACTTTGTCTTCCACTTTAAGAGCTATTTTACTCTTAGTCCGCTTGTTGGGTGGTGCGTTCTGGCACTCCGAACAAGACTTCAACCACCGGCGTACATCTCCGGTCATTCCTGGCCAGCAATAATGGCCGGAAATTTGCTGCAAGGTCTCTCTGACACCCATATGTCGATTCTCGCCTATGATGTGTCCACTCTGAAGAATGTGAGGACGGTGGGTCTCTGGAACCACCCACTGCTCGTGCAGGTTATCTCCCCTCCCAGCTCTCCGATAGAGTAGTCGATTCTTCAGAAAGTACTGTCCCCGTTCTGGTGGCTCAGCACTTCTTTGCAGCTTCCTGTAGCAAGGATGCAACGTAGTATCCTTCCTCTGGGCAGTATGCAATTCTCCTATCCCTGAGTTGTCGCATAGTGTCTCTGCCTCTTTTTCCTTCCCTTGAGATCCACTGACTACTGTTCCCTTGTGGGCTGGCTGTTTGGGCATCCCCAAAAAGACATATTTCGTGCCAATGATCATTGGGAATAAGGAGTCAGACTAATACAGCCGCATGGAATAATGCCCGTGACGTACCTGGATTTAATCTCCACCTTGGCGATTGGCAGCGTCATGGTAACAGCACTCCTCATTGCCGGCTGTATTTCTATGGTCTCCCCTGTAAGTTGGTCTGGGCTTACCAAGCTGGCGTCCACCACCGCTTCCCCATCCAAACCGGTATCGTAGAGACAAACAACCTGCTGGCCATTGACTTCAATCAGTTCGACCACAGGTGGCCTCTCTTGGTCCGGAGTGTCTTCCATCTCCTTGACCGTTTCCTTGCCTTCCTCTTTTGATTCCTCGAGGTTGGTTATGCAATTGGCGTCTTCTGCCTTGCATCTGCAGTCCACAGTATTATGTGTTGTCGACTGGCAGGGTGTGCACCATGTTCCCTTCCTAGGTTTCCGTGTGTCCTTTTTGTTCCTTTCTCCTTCGCCGACCTCAGCCTTGTCTGTGATCACCGTCGTAGGAATCACTTTGCATGCTGCGAAGTAAGAACTTTTAGGTTTCGATCTGCAGTCCTTCGTGTTATGAGATGGCACCTTGCAGAATGAACACCACTTCTCGGACCACTGTCGTTTCGCTGGAGAATTCGAGGTGTTCTGGTTTCCTTCCTTCACCTTCTCTGAACTCTCCTCTGTGTGCTTTATATAAGGTTCCACTTTTTCTCCTTCCCAGTTTTTAGGTTTCTTTTTCTCTTGTTTCTCCTGACCTTTGGTTTGAATACTGAGTTCCGCAGCCTCCCCATGTACCTCTACGAATCGTTCCGCCAGCTTATTCACAACATCAATCCGTTCCGCCCCTTGTTCTCCCAAGAAGGTTCTGAGAAGTTTCGACATTTGCTTTCGCATCTGGTCGACCACCATCATCTCTTCGAGACTCTCATAATCCCTCTTGAATTCTGCCAAGTCCATCCATTTCTGGAGATAGGATTTCAGCCTCAGACTGTAGGCGGCGAATAGCTCTCCCGGCTCTCGTCTAGACGATCTAAACTTCTTCCGATACGTTTGTGCTGTGACTTCATAATGCTTCATCAAAGCGGCTTTCAATTCCTCGTACTGATTTTCATGTCCTGGTGGTAGGCGTGTGTAGACCTCGTACCCTGAACCACGTAAGGCCTGGGATAATTTAAGAGCCCATCGGGTTCTATCCAGTCCCATAGCGACTGCCATGGCCTCGAACCGATCCAAAAACTGGTATATCTTCTCTTTACTTTCATCAAAGACCGCCAAGGGAAACTTCATGGCATGGTAACCCTGTCCAATCATGTGGGTTGCCCCAGGTGAAGAAGAACTTCCTTCCACTCCATCTATTTCTCCCTTAGTTTGTGTCTTGAGTTCTAACTCTTTCATGCGGTATTCATGTTCTCTGATCTTTGTGGCTTCTTCTGCATCCAACTGGGCCTTTCGATCTTCCCTTTCTGCTTCCAACTGGGCCTTACGATCTTCCCTTTCCGCCTGGCGAAATTCTCGCTCCCTTTCCTGTATGTAATCAGTTAGCTCCGAACCAGATAACCCAATTTCCTCTCCGTTTGCCCTCAGTTCAGCGGTAGTTATTTTGGGAGTGGCCATAGTTAAAGCAGGTAGGTCAGCAAGTTGAGTAAAGACACCTCAAGGCAGTAAAGAAGTACTCACTATAACCAGATAATCTATTATAACCTATATCAATTATCTATGTCTATTAAATATTATTAATCTACAACACCACACAGTACATCACAACCACTCTCTCATCCACAAGAGGAGATATAGGATAAAGACTTATGTAGACGTGTGACCGTGTGACTAGGTATGTAATGTGTCTTACCACCTATCCACATTCACCCTGTCTGGAACTTTCTCACTGTAAAGTCACCAGCATTAATGAAATGTTTCTACCATAAATGTAATGGCACCATATATCCAATGGACGTCCTTCCATTAAAAGTCATCAATGTATACTTATATTTATTCCAATCAGTATGTCCCAACATGCAGGTACTCCGCTATGCCTGTGCCAATATGCAGGTACCCCTCTATGCATATGCCCTGTTATGCCTCCAGTTCATATGGGTATTATGTAAGTACCCCGCTCGCTCCACCAATTATGTCACTTGTTTTCCCGGGAGGAATGTGGAATCAACAAGCACATCTTCAAACTTATTATCTGTTGGGATTATTGACTGACTTCTGTCTACACTCCTCCCTTCTGTCTTCCCTTCCATATATCTATTTCTTTCACTCTCTCTGTTATTCCCTCAACACATACTCCGACAACAGTTCCTTTCAACGATAAATAAAAGATTTATTAATAAAAACTATGTCTGGTGTATGTATGGACTGTGTAAGCGTAGTTGATAGTGTATTCTATTGTTGGTGCCAGAATGAACTCTGAATGTCTAGCAGCGGTGTCACATCTCGCCCACTCATTATGCAAAACCACAGGACAGCACATCAAACAGGAAAGATCTCACCCTGGATGATCCGTATGCTTGAGTCTGACGGTAAATCCGTTATTGAATGAAACAAAACTGTTCACCACTGGATCACTGTACAGTAATAATAGTCCCGTAAGTTTATGACTTGCGCCCGAGTCTGTTTCATGAAGGTAATTATCCAACATCGGAAAAAACCACATCACCACAGTTCGGCATATTGTCGTTAATGAGTAGCAATGTTTTTACTTGTCTATTCTTTCTTCACTAGGCATACAAGACGTATGCAGTTTTATTTTTCTTTGCTTTCTGCAAACTTATATTACTTTTTTCCTTATTACTTTGGTTATCTGGATCTTCTTTTTCAAAGTTCCTTTAAAAGTATAGTTTATTTCTTATTTGATCCTGTCTAATTTATTACTTGGTTTATTGGGGTATTTGCTCTCCCCACAAATGAAATGTCTTGAGTTTTTCAACCAAGCTTTTCCAGCACACAAGAAGTATGTGTCTATCTTCTTTGCTATATCCCGATAGGAGTTGGAACCTGTGAAAAGTATAACAGATCCAGTGATAAGCGTCTGCCACTTAATACTACTTATGCAAGTGTCCTTCTCCAGCCATAATGACAAGGCTTCCGAAGTAAACACCCACATAAGACATATGAATTCACCAAAGTCTAAACTATTCCCTAATAGAAAGCAATGGTAAACGCTATGCACACACATCTATTTTCCTATGCTAAAACTATACTCTAATATATTAATACCTTATATATGCACTTATCCTCCTGGAATCGAAATACACTAGCGAATAACACACTAATATCCCATATTCTTTCAATCATTAGGGACGTGTATTTCTTTCCCCACTCAGGAGGCATAGATCATTCAGCCCAGTTTGGAACACACACTAACCAGAAACCCCAGGTTCGGCTATTTATAACGAGTGTCCAATCTTCCGGTGAGTGTTTGATCTACCATCCTCAACCCTCATCTCTTGACGTATCCTGCCCATCAAAAGCGGTGAAATCACGTAGTGGTTAGTTGTTCGTTTCTCTCCGTTCCTAAGCTGTTTCCCTCGTTCATCGCTCGTCGCACTTCAAAGAAATCTATTCTTTGATCACCGTCTCCCGCTGTGTTTGTCCGGTGTCGAAGTTTCCCCCAGCGCGATCATACCGTTTCCCGTGTCCGGTCAGATCGTCAAGCAATGAACTTTGCGAACACCTGTTTCCTATTTTCATATTTGTCGGTCAATGATCTTTTATTCGTCCTCATCTCAGAATGAAGTACACGATTGTTAACCCTTCTCCGATATTGCCATTAATGTTATATTTAATTTTATCTGGGAATCACTAAAATATCACCATTCTGTGACACCCATGTCTACGTAATCTTTCTCTTGATATGGCTTGAATTTATATTTCTCATGTTTATGTGATCTTTCTCTTGGTATCACTTGAATTTTCATTTCTCATGTCTAATTGATCTTTCTCTTGGTATCGCTTGCATTTTCATTTCTCATGTCTAATTGATCTTTCTCTTGGTATCGCTTGAATTTTCATTGCTCATGTCTGATTGATCTTTCTCTTGGTATCGCTTGAATTTTCATTTCTCATGTCTAATTGATCTTTCTCGTCGTTATCATTAAACGTAGAGGTCAGCGTGGCTCAGACGTTTTTCCACGATCACAATTAAACTCCATGTGCGTGGACGATGGGGCAGTGGGTTAAGTCCATACGCCAGACAGTTAAACTTAACCATGATCTTCTCTTTGGGAAAGCAATGGCAAACTACTAAACGTGAAATTGTCTAGATAATTAACCTGAGGCAGATCTTAACGTAGTGCAAACGACATGCAACATTGTGAATGGTAAATGGCTGATTATATTCCAGCACATGTAGAAGATCTGCTAGGAGAGCAGGAGGAGGCCCGAGAAGAAAGTGAATTGACGACATCAAAGACGTTGTACAATCACAAGGAATGACACTATCCAGTGCCACCCGTCTGACACTGGAACGCCTATTATTCCTCCCCACGACGCTTGACATCAAAAGTGTAAGATGATGATGACGATGACCTATAGGTGGACTTTCTGTCATTTACCTTGTGAGTTCCAGGACACTTACTGAATGAAAGAAGGAGCCTGGAGTGAACAATTCACTTGTTTAAGTTTGGAAATACAACAATATTGTAGGAAGTTGTTAAATCACAATACTATGGACTTGAAACCCCCCCCCCCCCCCCCACCCCCCTCGTCTGCTGTGGGTCTGTGACGTGACAGGACCATCATCTGTTGTAGGTCCGAATGCACGGAGGAATATGTGGAGTAGTCTTGTGACGAGATCGATTCTGTCACGGAGAAATATGTGGAGTAGTCCTAGTCTTGTGACGAGATCGATTCTGTCACTGAGGAATATGTTGAGTAGTCCTAGTCTTGTGACGAGATCGATTCTGTCACGGAGGAAAATGTGGAGTAGTCCTAGTCTTGTGACGAGATCGATTCTGTCAGACGAGCTAGCCATCAGCCGAAAGAAAGACAATATAAGAATAATTTGAAAGCCAACAAACCTGTGGTGTGGGTTTTGGAAACTGGGAGAACATACTTGCTGATCGCTCTACATGGCGTATCTCTGCTAAGACCGCAACAACCGAGAAGGTGCGAATCTAGGAAGCTACATAGAGGCGGGATTTATGCAAATCATTTCATGTTAACTCCCACTGTAAAAGGGTACGTGAAACAGGCTTTTCCGGGCTTAGGTACTCATGCCCTGATCATCCTCTAGTGAACACTCTCCGTAGTCAGGTGACAAATGGTCTTCTTTCTTTGCAACAATGGACACACAGCATCGCATACTGTTGGGTGTCAGTCCACCATACAGGTAGCTACAAAAGTTGCCTGGGATAGCCACACATGATTGAATGATTGATTAAGGCTTGGAAACATACCAGGGTAAGTTAATAAGCAAGTCACAAATGGCTGTAGAAAAATAACTAAATATAACAACTTGAGACCAGTTTATTTTTATACATACATTGTCCCGTTATTTCTCAACATAATTTCCACCAACATTGATGCACTTATCCCGTCGTTTTATCAGTCCTCCCAAACCGACTGCGTGCTCTGTTTTCTAAACCACGTTTTCACTTCACATTCAACATCGGCGTCACTCGCGAAATGTCTCCCGCCAAGGTGGGGTTTCAGTGGACTTAGCCCTTAGCGATTTCCCGTAAAGCTGTGCATAGCTGGGTAGAAAAAGTTACGAGGGCTAGTCAATAAGTAAGTCACACAGTTCTGTGGGATGGCAGGTAAATGAAAATAAAGCACACAGTTCTATGCAGCCAGTTTAGGAGGGTTGATAAAATGATGGGATAAATGCATCAATGTTCGTGGAAATTATGTTGAGAAATAAAGGGACAATGTATGTATAAAGGTAAACTGGTTTCAAGGTTTTATTTTAATTAGTTATGTTTCTACAGCCATTTGTGACTTACTTATTAACTTACCCTTGTACTTTTGTAAGATAGTAGTGATTTTGACGAAAAAACCATTTATGCTGTAACAGTTTAATTTACTCTGGAGCCTAAATGATAGAAGTTTGCCTTTTGGGCACACAACATCGTCTGAATTTAAAAGATAATTGATTAAACACCGATGAATCACTTTTATATTAATATTTTCATGTAGTGTTTCTCATGTGGTTGTATCAGCGTGTGTTTGTTGTTTCGGTGCTGACGAAGGACTTGGCCGCAACGTCCAGTTTGCTACTTGTGATAGTGTTCTATTCATGTTTATGTCTACTTCTCTCTCTCTCTCTCTCTCTCTCTCTCTCTCTCTCTCTGTCTGTCTCTCTCTCTTTTGTATGTGTGTGTGTGTGTGTGTGTGTGTGTGTGTGTGTGTGTGTGTGTGTGTGTGTGTGTGATTGTGCTTGTGCGTGCGTGCTTGCGTGTGTACTTCTATATATCACACAATCACGAGAGTCTCGGATCTGTTTTCATATAGTTATTCTGCATCACATTATTTCAATGAGGTAAGCATGGGTGAAAAGATAAGAGCTCCCGAACTTAAACATCCGGTGTGCTGATATCGAGATAGCGGGTTCAACCCCTACACCGGCCAGCTGGACTACAATGTTGACTTCTCGTCCTCGACATGGGCAAATAAATTAAAGTACCCCTGAAGACGGGGTCGATTCACCTGATGGCGAGGGTCATTGAACGAACGAACGAACGAACAAACTTTATTTTCAAAGGGTTAAGAATTGGGCACGCAGGCCCGTCTAACATTCTGCCCTTCTCTCACTCTCTTTCATACATTATTTCATTCACACATCATTCAAGGCTAACAGAGAACAGCAACAATAAAAAAGATATGCATTATAAAGGCATGGGCAAAATGCGAACATCAAAACTACACGACTCAGTAATATTAGATAATGGTCTGACACTTGTTATTAGCCATGTGGAATATACTGGCCTACCAAAATGGTACTGGCTGTTATACTAGGGTTTTGTTATTATTATTATTATCTCTATTATTAAGGGGGAAGATAATCCGTACTGAGATAGTGTTCGAGTAATTTGCGATTATATGAATAGGGATTGGTGATGTCTTTGATTTCTTGTGGAAGATTGTTCCACAGCTGAGCTGCAGAGTACGTTAAGCTGAGTCTCAAGTCTTGATACAAGGACAAGATAATCCACACGAAATAAATCAGTCGAGTGCACTAGAAGCAAGAGCATGCGTAAGGACTACGCTTCAAGTATTTCAAGCCATCCATTCTTGCAAATGTGGTACACTTCCACGCTTGTACAGCCCACATTTATAATGGAAGACACACGCATGTAGCAGATGCCAAATATAACATAAATGACGCTGCCATTAATGTGTCAAGAGTTATAGTGTGTGTGTGTGTGGGGGGGGGGGGGGGGGTGTGCATGTACATGTGTATCATTGCTTTATTAAAAGAAGCAAATATCTCTATGCCTTTTAAACCATGTCTATTCACCAGCCAGAATTAATGTTCAATTTCTTACGAGTGGTTATTTGGAGCATTACGACCTCCTCTCACCGCCATAACTCCAGTCAAACCGTCGCCACAAGCCAGTTTTGATCTTATGCCGAGTTCAATATACAATGCACTTTTGTGTCAGGCAACCATGACTGAAGTAGTGCGCGGACTTTTCTGGAGGTCGTAAAATTGTTTCAACAAAAAGTGCTAACGATTTTTATGTCCTTATCTAACGTCTTCACGAGAAGTAACCTTGACATAATTTCTTCGTTTCGCTGCTGAAGTATTTATGAGCATCAGAGCGGGGAAACATGTTACAGATAGTTATTTAGTCAACAGATCATCCCCATTGCACATCGAACTATAGTGTGCGTGTGTTTTTTTGTTGTTGCTCAATATAAAATTCAATATCTCATTAACCAACTGAGGGAAAATGATGAGATTTAGTATATAACCTTATCATTATGTCCACCCAACAAAAATATTTTTGTTCTGGAGATTTTACAGCAGATTTCAAAGTTAGTTTATATGCGGTATATTAATTACGACATAGAGATTACGTCCATGATTTTAACAGTATTACAGCTTCACCAAGAGACGTCCGGGCATTTTTTGAAATTTTCACGCGATTCCCGTTTTGAAACAAACAGCGCGAAGATTCAGAGGTGTCTCCAAATGGGGGTTCTTTCATGAAACGTGATTATATAACTTAACTAGCTGACAAGGCCCAGCTTCTGGCGGGGATCTATCTATCTATCTATCTATCTATCTATCTATCTATCTATCTATCTATCTATCTATCTATCTATCTATCTATCTATCTATCTATCTATCTATCTGCCTACCTGCCTGCCTGCCTGCACCCGCCTGCGCCTGCTTTTCTATTATCTATATCTATCTATCTATCTTTTTATCATCTATCTATCTATCTATCTATCTACTATCTATCTGCCTACCTTCTGCCCCGCCTGCCTGCCCGCCTGCCCGCTTATCTATCTATCTATCTATCTATATATCTATCTATCTATCTATCTATCTACTATCTATCTATCTATCTGCCTGCCCGCCTGCCTGCGTGCTTATCTATTATTATCTATCTATCTGCCTACTGGGCCCGCCTGCCGGCCGCCGACCGACCCACCGACCGAATCTATCTATCTATCTATCTATTATCTACTATCTATCTATCTATCTATCTATATATCTATCTATCTATCTATCTATCTATCTATTTATCTATCTATCTATCTTATCTATCTATCTATCTATCTATCTATCTATCTATCTATTATCTTCTGCCTACCTGTCTGCCTGCTGCCTGCCCACCCCCGCCCGCCCGCCTGCCTGCCTGCTTATCTATCTATCTATTATCTATCTATCTATCTATCTATCTATCTTCTATCTATCTGTCTATCTGCCTACCTGCCTGCCTCCTGCTTATCTATCTATCTATCTATTTATCTTCTATCTATCTATCTATCTATATATCTATCTATTGTCACTGCCTGCCCTTTCTGCGGCCGCCGACCAACCCCACCCACCCACCCACCCATTTAGTCAGCCAGTCAGCCATCCCCCCCACCCACCCACCTACCTTTCTGCCTACCTACCTACCTACCTACCTACCTACCTACCTTTCTGTCTGTCTGTCTGTCTGTTGTCTGTCTGTCTGTCTGTCCCCGTCTGTCGCGCTATTAAATATTGATAAAATTTTTCTGGAAAAAACGTCAGGACCATGTGGAAAATGGAAAAGGACTATTGGAGAAAGATGGATTGAAGGGTTTATTTTCGATTCCGGGGGCGCCTTCATTTCACGAGGCATTTTTTCGGAGACTCCCAGGGTCGTCGCTGGAGCTACGGAGTTGTGATTTGTGCGACGCTTTCCGCCTGCGGAAAGAAACTGAGCCATATGGGTAACACCCGGTGCAAGCGCCCACCCTGTCGATTTTAAGCTAATTCTTTTATTGCACCCACTCTCATACAATCCGGGGGAAGCCTTTGTGGTCAACAGAAATTAAAAGTCTACTTCCCCTAAAAAAAAACTTTGTTAGCGAGAAATCACTAGTTGTTCAGCAAAAGATCAAAGGAATGTCGCCGCTTTCAATGATTTAAGATGTTTTTGGACCTATCAAAGACATATTCCTTGGGTGGGGGTAAATATAAAGACGGCTGGAAAAATTTCATAGCGATGCAACATACAGTTTTCAAAATAATTGATCGTGAATGAAGGCATTCGTTTGTGGACATACTATACTAGTCCACACGTGCTCTGACCATGTCCTCAATATCTCCCTGAGCGTGTGGCGACTGACGACACCAGCTCTATGTTGTTTTATTTTTCTTTGATTCCGCCTGGCGCTCTAGGCTAGCTCGCCCCCGTTT
>JACEFZ010017230.1:0-53313 GCA_014155875.1 Cepaea nemoralis
CGGGAAATCTATTCCCCAAAAAGGGTTGAACGTTTCCATCTAAAAATCTCAGTTTAGTTACTTGTCATCTATCTCAATTTTTAGAGACTTCACATGCGTTGTTCATGAGCAGACTGCATACACGTTCTGAGTACAATGCACTGATCATCTATGCTCTCTGTTTAGAGTATTGTTCATTACCGGTTAATGACGCATCATGATCTCATATCCTGACATTCGATCACTGCCCAACTGTCAGAGATCTGCGCCGCCGGACGTACCAGGAGCGTGCTGAGCTGGCGCAGAAATTATGGGGCGTTGGCATGGCAAAAATATGAACTTCATCCCGGCAAGGGAGCAGCATGTCCAGTTAATAGAATGCAAAGTTGGAGAAGACGATAGACACAACAAACACTCAATTTCATGCCAGCAACAAACATTTCCTTCCACGCAGTTTCATGGCCAGGGTTAATGTCAGTCATACTTGTACACAATTTCTCTGTTGAAGAGTTCATACTCACATTTTCCTCCACTTTCTCAGCCTGTTTCTGGACATCCTTGACATTTCTCCCGCCGTCTGCCTTCAATGTCTGCATCCTGATCTCTAATTCTCTCAACAGGGTCGTGTTCTGAGTTTGAACTTCAGATATGAGTTGGACAGTCTGTGTGTTATTCACGACCTTTTCTTCCACAGACTCCAGTAGATTAGATACATGAGCAAGTATCTCTATGAGTTCTGTCTGAAATTCCATCTCTGCTTTCTGCCCTTTTTGTGCCGTAGATATCGTCTGCAGCTGTTTCTCCAGACTTTGTAATCTTGTCTTCTGCTCTTGCTCAATTCCATCTCGTGTTTCATTAATATCACTGATTTGTTGTTTGGCTTGTTCAAACCTTGAGCTGTGCTTCTTGTCCGACTCTGATAGCTTGGATAACAATTCTTTCAGCTGTTGATCAATGCCACTTTGCTGTTCTGCAACTTTTTCTGTCCTGCTCCTGAAGGAGCACATGGCCTCTTCTATGACAGAAATTCTGTCTAAAACCGGTTTCATGCGAGCTTCATCTGTGCATAAAAGCAAACTTGTCAATGATAACTAAAATAAACATATTGATATTTTCATGTTTTATTGGCATGCTATCATCAACAACTACAACCATCAATGGCTAGACGGTTAGACAACAGACACGCCTACAAAAGCTCTTATCTAAGAACGTCATAGCCCAACCTTAGAGAGGGCATCAACAACCTACACCACCAGGACTATAATACATTCTGTAGACTGGAAACACAACACCCAGCTTTAACCATACACTTACATTTCGTGACTACAGACCATGCTGTCATACTGAAAGCACTTTAATTGACAGGAAGAGAAAACAAGCACTCACTGTCTTTTAATGGTCCTTTCACTGGCTGATGTAAGGACACAACTACAACACTCAAATCCTCAAAACGCCAACACATTTCATTGAGACGTCATCATCATCATATGCCCTGCTAACTGACGGAAGTGTTAGTGCATCTCCACATCTCTCTCGGTGCTGGTTAATTTGGCTCAATTCTATTGATGATATTCCCCCATGCTACAGTCTTAGTTTACCCAGAATTATTTGTCTTGATTGTCTCTCCTCTTACACGACTAATCTTTCCTCTCGTGTTAATAATCTCCAATTCTTCTCTGCTCATTTATTACCAAACAAGGCAGCGTGTTTATGTTTTATAATTGTATGTATCTGCAGGAGATATCTACGGCACAAAAAGGGCAGAAAGCAGAGATGGAATTTCCATTAGCCCAATCCAGGTAATCATTGTTAGTAACGCTAAATATATGTGGAGTTATAGGCCAAGTGAAATCAGTGAACTGTTGTAACACTGACTAACGGAATAAGATATCATTGACAGGTTATTACTATAATGGTGTACATTATCTGGGAGGTCATGTAGTGTCCAGAGATCAAATATAAACTTGGCTTATTGTTTGTGTCATTATATAAATCATTCCAAGATCAGAGACCAACCTGCAGGTTGAACAGACTCTGTTGGCTGTCTGTAGGATGTTGTCGCTGTAGAATATAGTGGTACTGCTGGCTGTCTGTCAGATGTTGCTGGAGTAGAGGATGCTGTGGTTATTGACTGTGATGACAGATCTGGCAAAGAATGGAGGAGAGAGACAACTACACCCATTAATATCAAAGATCACAGAAACAGTAATCATGTTTAGGTTTTGGTTCACGGATCAATGTAATTGCACACGGATATCTTCGGAAGTGTTCCAGTCTCCCCCATACATCACACACAAGGATATCTCCATAAGTGCTCCAGTCTCTCCCCTCCCCCCCCCCCCATACATCACACACAAGGATATCTCTATAAGTGTTCCAGTCCCCCCCCCCACCCAATACATCACACACAAGGATATTTCTATAAGTGTTCCAGTCCCCCCCCCACCCAATACATCACACACAAGGATATCTCTATAACCCCCCCCCACCCAATACATCACACACAAGGATATCTCTATAAGTGTTCCAGTCCCCCCCCCACCCAATACATCACACATAAGGATATCTTCATAAGTGCTCCAGTCTCCCCCCTACATCACATACGGATATCTCTATAAGTGTTCCAGTCCACCCCCCCCAATACATCACACACAAGGATATCTCCAGAAGTGCTCCAGTCTCTCTCTCTTCCCCCCCCCCCCCCCCAAATCCATCACACCACTCTCTCAGCAAACTCCGCACAAAGCGCCGGCGAGAATCCAAACATGTATACCAGAATCCCAAGTGATAGACATATGCCATTGTGGGTAGGTTTTCTCATTTGAGAATGTAGTCCGGTCTGCGGCCTATTCAGTGTACTCCTCACAATGTCCCATTTGTCAGGCATTGTTATCACGGGCAATGGGTTCCCCTGAGTTGTTCACACTTGTCCGATAATGATAGGCGTTGAACTCATTATAGCAGTATAGTCTATCAACATGTTCTTATTGTTTGCAAATAATTCAATGTCACTATCGTGAATTCAAATACGTCTGAAAAAGACAGAGGAGGACAGTTTCTCATATAAGCCACTCCGCCACACATTTATATATGGATTGAGGATTACGCCTGTACCCACATGTTTGTCTTTTATGTCTAAACTCTCCTTATGTTTAAATATAGGACTCAGCCTCCGATCTTCTCCATAATGTCTAGCCACCCAGATCTTAAATCTGAAAGTTTAGTTTCTATGTAATTATGTTAATCTATGCTAACTATTGGCGTTAGTTCATTCAGTCCAAAACCCTTATTCCAGCCCAATTCTCTGAGGGTGTTTATACCGCCGGCTTAATCCATTGGTGGTATCCTCTTATATAGTGGCATTGCCAGTTAGCCTATCTGCTTTCTCACTGATTGTTCCTCAGACATAGTGGCAATGCCAGTTAGTCTATCTGCTATTTCATTGGTTGGCCCTAGGATATAGTGGCTTTGCCAGCCAGGGTATGATTTAGTATCAGCTCTTTCATTGGTAAACACTTTGATATAGTGGCGGTGCAGAAAATGCCAACTCCTCTGTCATTGATAAAGTTACAGTATCTCCAGCATGTCTGCTGTTTCATTACCCATGATACCTGCGTGACCAAAGTATGGACTTTTGTAGGGATTCAAAAGAAAGCCTGAGTGCGAAACCTGTTTCAATATTCTAGTTCACGCAATATTATTCACTTAGTGCAAACATGAATAATTTTGCCAGTCATATAGAATATCTCATAATAACAATAACCCACAACTGACATGTAGTGTGTATGACGAAACTAGTATGCTTTCACATGCATTCTTGAAACAAACACCATGTTTGTCGTTTTGTTTTAGTTACTGACTAGCGCCGATGAACACTGTTAGACATTGACCGTTGTCTGTAAATGTCTGCCACTGTCAGGACAGTAAACTGCCACGATTATATCTGGTATTTCTTACTATCGTTTTCTTACCTAATAGTTCGTATGCGCCAGTTCTCACCTGCTAGTTCTTCACGTTTCTCACATAGTAACAGAGCCGCAGTGTCTATCATGTGACATAACTCCTGGAATTCAACATTGTTGCCTCCCCCTTGTGTCCATGAATCTCCTGCTGTGATTATCTGCGAAAAAACAGACATTCTTAGAGGTCAACCACAGAACAGTCAATCTGAAATACGTTCCTCAACAGGGATGTCCAGACGGAGAGATGCCTCAAGAAACTGACCACACGACTCCAGGGCAGCTACAAGAAATATGAGTGGACCAGCCCAGAACTGAGTATTTCAACTGTAGATTTCAACAAAGCATTTCATTACATTATGACCTAAATATGTGGAGACCCAACTCTTCACGGGAGTCCAGGTGGCGCTGAGACTACCAGGCTAGCTTGACGGCACTGTGGCCATACGTTCGAGGCTGATAATTTTTTTTTCCCGAGTGCTTCACGGTCGATACAGTCGAATATGGGTCCAGTGAAGTTTTCTAATGGGTAAAAGTGGCTGGCACCCGGGTGTTACCGAAACTCGAACGGGAAGCAAAGAATAGTACCACTGCACCCTGTCAGGCATGGCGTAAAAGGAGACTAAGAGAAGGCAATCTTTAGGGTAGGCTACCCCATCATGCATGTATAAGAGGAGACTAAGGGAAGGCAGTCTTTAGGTTAGGCTACCCCATCATGCATGTATAAGAGGAGACTAAGAGAAGGCAATCTGTAGGTTAGGCTACCCCATCATGCATGCATAAGAGGAGACTATGGGAAGGCAGTCTTTAGGTTAGGCTACCCCATCATGAAGAAACATTCAGCCACACAATCCAACCAACCATGAACACGTCACATTCAGAAAATAGAATGACCCATCCAACCAAGAGAACAGGAAGTTCTTCCAGAAGAGATATGACACTTTACCAATGAATCCGGGGCTCTGATTACATTTCTTTCTCTTGGAAAATCTCCATCATTGGCACTTGGAGCGCTAAAACAATGTGTGAATTAGGAAAGAGAGCACAGGAAGCTGAAGAATTTAAATATTATAAAAACTCAAACACACGACAAAGAGAATTTAGTCAGTTAGTCAGTTAGTCGCAGTTCCAACTTTACAGCAATGGGTTGTCCCCATTATGCTCCGTTCCTGTGCCAGTGAATATCACACAAAACGCTCCCTACTGCCCAATGTGAAAAGTGGAAAAGACAGGAGTCTCGACAAACAACAGCCTGCACAGATACACTGTGCATAATGCCGCTGCCAGAATGTCAACACACCAGTCCCCCACGAAACACCCAATTAATCTCTGATGAAATCGGCAGTCATTTTCATTTTCCTATCTGGATGTTTCCTAGATGTTCACCCACACAGTCCACGAAAATACAGTTCATCACTGACGGCAGTGGCAGTCAACCAGAAGCCCAGCAGCCACGCATTTCTGCATAAGGCAAAAACCGGTCAACTCTGGGACATAGCCACCTGCCATCGCTCCGAACATGCAGTCACGTTCCAAAAAAAAAAACCAAAAAAACTTGAGCAGATTCAAAAGCACTTCACACGAAACTCACAGCTCACAGTGTTGCGCCACGCACTCACTCAGTAGCAGGGCGACGGAATCATCAAGCCTCCTTAGTCGCCTCTTACGACATGCGTGGTAGGCTACAGTGTTGCTACTCTTTGCTTTCTTATGGGCCCCGGCAACACACAGGATGACAAAGAGGAATTACACAGAGATAAGTAATACTGGGGAGGACATGGGCGTAGATGCTGGAGATAGTTAAAGATAAGGACAGCTTGGCGGGGTTTGGTTGAGGGACTATGTCCTTATTGGAGATACAGTGTAGAGTAGGAAGTAGGAGACAAGCCGACCAGTGTAAAACTGACCACATCACCCAAAGGTGTGCCAAGAGGTCTTCACAGATATGGGGCTAGCACCATATATCCGCTACACGTGAAGATGGGTCAAAGTGTCCTGTGCTTTACTACTGATACTTCACACCCCAATAGCAATGTCTGCCTAGACACTTTCATTGAACAAGATATGTTAACAAAAGATTTCTTAAGACCTATACTAGTCCAATCCTAATCTGCGGAAGCAAATCTTGGACAATTGAGCAATTATGTGGAAGCTGCATAGATGTGGGTGTATAGAGAACACCGAGGATGGATAGAAAGGACAATACTTTCACAAAGAGAACTGCTTACTTACATCAGAAGAGGACAGTCCACATTGTTTGGGCACGCCACAAGAAGGGGAAATCTGTAGTGTGTCGTCACAATGGGAAAGTTGGAGGGGATGAGAGGAAAAGGAGAGATCAAGGAAGAAGATGCTGGAAAGTTTAACATCATGGCATGGTGGACAACCAGTATCAATGATTGGCAGAACACTAGACAAAAGGCTGTGGATAGGCGTTGCCAAGATGCTAGTGTGGGTGTGTTGGTTTAAGGATAATACAACTGACAATGATTACTTACAACAATGGCTTGTACACACAAGAATCTGGTAGATGCTCAGACCGTAGAATCAAGGCAGACTACACGGCGGCAGCTGTTATAACATTTATTTCTTGAGAATATACATTCTGTATACTTCCGCAACACGGTAATGTACTTTTAGTTGCATTAGACAGTAGTACTTATACACCGTGTGTTACCGGGGCCCATATGGGGGAGCAAGGAATAGTAACAATGTTACCTACCATGCACATCGTAAGAGGCGACTAAGGAGGCTATGGTTCCGACATCCTGCTACTGAGTGAGCGCGTGGCGCGACACTGTGAGCTGTGAATTTCACGTCGAATGCTTTCACATCTGTCCGCGGCTGTTTGTAACGTGAACTGCATGTTCGGAACGATGGCAGCCGGCTGTTGCTGGATTGACTTGTTTGCCTTTTTGGTTCATGAGTGCAATTTTCAGGAGACTCCTGAGAGTCGTCGCTGGAGCTACGGAGTTCGTGCTTTGTGCGGCGCTTTCGACGGGTCGCCCTGGGGAAAGAGGCGAGCCATACGGGATAAAACCCGGATCAATGAAGTCTTTCTGGTGACTGCCATTTCCATCGATGATGAACTGTATTTTTCGTGGAGGACTTTAGTGTTGGCATTCTGTCGGCGGCATTATGCACAGTCTACCTGTGCGGGCTGTTGGCTTGCCGATACTCCTGTCTATTCCATTTTCCACATATGGCAGTGAGGAGCATTTTGTGTGATATTCACTGGTACAGGAACGGAGCATAATTGGGAGGACCCCGTTGCCATGAAGTTGGACCGCGACTAACTGACTAACTACTAAGTAACTAACTGACTGACTGACTGACTGACTGACTGACTGACTAACTAAGTAACTTATACACCTCGCGATCATGGGCAGTTCACTTGATGGCCGTCAATTATGTCAACACAGTCCAACTGTAACCACCTTTATCATAATGAACACTCGCTCTGCTACCACTTGGTAAAGCTCAATAGACGAGCTTATTACTCTGTTTTGTGCACAATGAATGAGAACTCGTTTTCTCTTTTACTGCTGCTTACACTCGACGATTAACACCTCCATCAACTACTGGATCATTCCATCACTCATTCAAGTTTGCAATTGTAAACTCGCGTCCTCCGAATATTAACAGAATAACCGTGTGCATCATCTTATGATGTCGGGCGTGTGATGATATTGTCAACTGGGAAAGGTATGCGAGTTAATGTCGGAGTATCCCTGATCTATTGTTATGTTTTCTCCGTCCTTAAAATAGTCAGACATACATAACACATACCTTGTTAACATATTGTCCAACAGTGCTGATCAAATGGTCTCCTTGAACTTTCAAGAATTTCAGCTTGTGATAGATGAAAGTTGCTTTTCCCGGATTCGTCGAAGCCATTTGATCAATACTTGGGTAGCTCTCTAATCCTAGGAAAGTGGATAAAAAAAGCTCAGAAATATAATTCTTATATTAGAACAAAACCATACAGTTAGACTAAGAATTCAACAAATGGACAAACACGCAAAAACAGACGAACATTTCTCATGAAGTCTTTATCAACCGGAAAATAAATGCAAAACAACAACAACATAGAATCAAACCCCGTGTTCGATACCATAATGGTTATGTTACCTTGACAAGAGATCATGGTTAAGTTTTCACTGGATTTGTTGAAAACATAAAAGTGAGACAGTTCTGAACATTTTACCGCAAGTAATAGTAAAAGGGATTGTTACCTGATGAATTGCAGTACAAGATAGAGATATCTTGTTAACTGCAGCTAAAGATTTAATTCGACCAAGAATAAGCAAAATAAGCCATGGATTACATCAGACAAGTTATAATTAATAATACAACGAAGGGAACTGAAACAGAAAGGAGGTGAATCCGATAACAGCAGGATGAAGTATAAATATGTAACTCGAGAAATAAGAAAGAACATAAGAAAGCAGAAAAACCAATATATACAAGATTGCTGTACCAGAATAGAGCATTATCATAAGGCTGGAAGAGATTATGAAATGTTCAAAGAAATGAAGTTATTGACAAGAAATGTTCAACCTCAATTAAATGTTATCTGTAGCAAGATGGGAAATACCTTAACACAACATTGACAAATTCTCAGAAAGACTGGCAGGAATAATGCAGTGGAATGTATGATATAAATGACAGTGAGGATATGAATGAGATCCATGAACCAATGACAGCAGAGACAGAACCTGAACCCTCATTAGATCTATCAGCGCCAGAAACCAGCGGTAGAAGTTAGTAGTGTAGTATGCGCATTTGCCACCCTAAAATGGGGAGTGGGGATGGAGATTGTGGGGAGTATTTTGTTATATAGCTCTATGTGACGTCATCGCACTCCCCCTGAAATCGACTCCCCATTCTCAATGGGGAGTCAAAGGGGTATAACTCATTTTTGGTCTTATTACATCCCTTTAAAAGCCGGTGATCGGTGACGTGTGCGGGTGGCGGACGGTGGGGTCGGGCGTGCGTGCGTGTGCGTGGGTGTGCGGTGCGCGGCGGTCGGTCGGTGTTCGAATCCAAGCGAAAATCGGTTGGGGTGGAGTCATGGTGGTTGAGCTGTCTATCGGGATTGAGGTGTGGGATTATTGGTGATGTGTAATGGTTAGGAGTACGATGCTCTTCCACGGGGTGGCGTCGTGGCTAAACCGGGAGGTTGGGAAAGATTTTTTTAAATGGTGCTTCATTGTTAAGAGGCCGGGCAGTGGGGTGGAGTCATGGTGGGTGAGCTGTCTATCGGGCTTCAGGTGTGGGATTATTGGTGGTGTTGTACGGTGATCATGCGCGCGTATGTGTGTGTGAGAGTGGTGTGTTAGGGTTACAGTACTCGTCCACACGAAGGGGAAGGTGGAGTGGGTGTAAGACGGGTCTTCGTTGTTAAGGAGGTGGTTATATGGTCTGCAGAGACTATTAGTGGTCTATAAAACTATCATCATACAAGGGTCACAGAGATTCAGCGATTGTATTAGGGTTACAGTGCTCGTCCTCACGGTGGGGAAGGTGGAGTGGGTGTAAGCCGGATTTTCGTTGTTAAGGAGGTGGTTATATGGTCTGTAGAGACTATTAGTGTTATCATCAAACAAGGGTCACAGATCGTCAGCGTTTGTGTTAGGATTACAGTGCTCGTCCACACGGTGGCGAAGTGACTGGGGGTGGTTGAAGGATAGAGTATCAAGAGTATGTGTAAAGGTGGTGACGTGGATATGATAGGTGCTCTATGTCTATTTCTTCATACCTCGAAGTACACTAGTTGCTGCAGTGAGATGTCGTATCGAGGTGACAGGTTCGAATCCCGGTAAGTTACCAGGTTAAATACCTATTCAGCGTACCAGCTGTATCTCATTTAAGCTAAATTAGGGGACAATACCACTTGTCGCTAATACTCAAAAAGCGTCGTCTGGGCTAGCAAGAAAAGGCCAGTCTTCTTCCAACCAAAGAAACGTCAAAGAGAAGAAACGAAAACGTGGATTACAACCCTGGCCAACGAAAGAAATTTTTGCCTCCTCTTTCTCCTACAGCCATTTTGTTCTACCAGAAACCTACTTCTGGCAGTCAGGCAGCAGTAAACCTGAAAGAGACAACCTTTGATTTGCTTATTGGTGTTTCTTCAGATGAAAATATTGACCTTCTACCTAGTAGTCATGGTCCAGCCTCTGAGTCTCTCAAGAAAATTAATGTTTTGTGGAATGAAACATACCCCACTGATTCAACAGAGGAAATACACCACCCAACGATTAAGGGTTGTATAAATGGTAACTTTCATGTGCATAGTCGTGGAGACATTTTGTTGATATACTTCTCTTTAGAGTCATTCGTGGTCCATCACCATCACCACCTTCCCGGTCCTTCTCCGCCTTACTTTTTTATTATACAAACAATTCTGCTCCCTAGTCTTTTTACGATTTGGTAAGCACGGATTACAGATCGGGTCAACCTTGTCGCCACATCGTGTTACAAGGGCAGCGCGTGATACGTGTAATGACGCACGTAAATTCTACGTGATCGACCTTGCCATTTGTATGGGCAGTATTTTGTACCAGGTTAAATCTCTATTCAGTGTCCCGGGTGCGTGTTATTTAAGCCGTATTAGGGGACAATAGCAATTGTAGTTAATACTCAAAGTGTACCCTGCGTTGTTAAGCACACATACAGACAAGAAAAACACACAATGGAACAAATAGACACTGAAACACAAAGATACAGAGACTATGAACAACACAACCTTCCTGTTAACGAACGCGGATGCCCGAGAAAAATCCTATCATCACTACTATTACTACCATATGTTGGCGGGTCCCTACGTCATCGACGTCATATGTAAAAGTCATTAAGTGGGCGGGTGGTGACGTGAAGAAGTGATTCATTGGTCGATCGAAGGCGAGTGGGTGGTTGTGTGTGTGTGAAAAAAGCATAGCGTTGTCTACAAAACTCCACGTCAGCCCTGTAGTGCCGTGTGCACAAGGCGGATAGTGTATAAAATAGACGGCGTCTCTTGTGAGCAGCTACTCTTTACCAGCAGTTCGTCTTACAGCAAATATTTCACTATTGTTTACGTGTTGACTAGGCTAACCGACAACCTTCGCCACAGAGTTATTTGTGAAACAGCTGATGTGACAAACAGTACTAATATAACAGTGCTCGCTTACCGTTGTTCGTGTAGTGACATGGTTTAATCTTTGATGTCGGTATCTGATTTTTGATAAACGGTGAAACATTTATTGTTTTGTATTGAGACCAGTGCTTATTGAGAAGCAGTCCTCATATTGCTTGTGTATACACCAGAACTTTTTGTGGTTTTACAAGCGAAAGCGTGGAAGTTCCGTCAGTGCTTTGTAAAACTTGACAGTACAGAACAACACAGTTGTGTGAATTATTCATATACAAGCAATATTAGCAGTACGTTTTGTTCTATAATATGGCCAGTACGAGCAAATCTACTTTCACGTGTTCAGTGTGCGACAAATCCTTTTGTGATAAGTACAAGTTCACTCGCCACATTCGGACTATTCACACCCATGAGGATCAAGTACACTTATGTCATATCTGTGGACAACTTTTAAACAGAAAAGACAATCTACAACGACACATACGAACACAACATCAGGCACCTACGATTACACCAGAATCAATTCCCACGCCGGCGACGAAAGAAACACCACACCAGAGGACAGCACCACATGTATATTTACGGCATCCTCGTAGTGTAACTCAACTAGCAGACGACCACTGTGCCACTTGTGACCAAGCCTTCAATGATAAGCTTACCCACCGCAGTGGAACCATTCATAATGATCAAATATATACCTGTCAGTTACGTGATAAGTTTACAATACTAACCTACAACTTTACTTACGAACACATCACCAGACATCAGAATCACGAGAAAGGACGACACCCTTAGACACCAAATACAAGGACCTGACAACACGTCCACATGCACTCATAGTAGCAGAGGATATTCAACCAAATGATAGGGATAGCTTGGCAGCCCTTAAGGCATACTGCAAGGATCTGCCGATCATGCTACCCAAACAGGTAGTAGTATTAGAAAAAAGTGACGACCACCGCTACCGGGTGGTTTTGGTATGACACCTTCATAAAAGGAAGTATTCGGATATCTTGGAATGCTGGTTAAACTCTCATGAGTATCTTCATTCTGGATCCTAAACAAATAAGGTATGTGTGATGACCTCTACAACAACAGCGCTGTTTGATAGTCATCCAAACTATAGTCAGATGTATGATCAGAGCCCGGAGCCAGATAGGACTACTCAGACAACTGTATACCCAAGACACAAGAAAGAAGATCACTAAACCAGAATCAAATGGTGGTGAATCAAAAAGTTCACTAACCATGTATGTCATTGATTATGATTTGTCGTATGACAGTGATATAGTGATATCACTAACAATGTTTTGCTGAATATGGTGTGAACACACCCCACATATTTTGGTGATAAAATATTGCAACCAAGTTTTTTGTTTTCTTTGTTGCTTTTCTTCATTGGTTTGTTTTCATGACGTTGTCCTCTTCTTGTCTTTTCTTGTCGGAGAGGGATGACCAGAGACACATACAGCCATGTACAGAGACATAAACACTTGATACAGACACGAACAAAGTCGGGGAAGAGTTATGCCAAATACAGAAATATCTCAGCCAAATGGGAAAAAGGTCGGCCAAATACAGAAATAGTTCGTTCAAATTTTATGAAAGGTAGAAAATTGTGTGGTTTGAGCCTAGAAATTGAAAAGCGACACAACGGTCATAATACGAAATAAATACACAAAAGAATTCAGGACCTACTAATAAAAGAACCACCTACATCAACAACCTGTCAGATTGCGCTATGTTATATTTATCGTGGTTATGTCTGATCATATGTTATGTTCTTGATTTAAATACCTATCTCTCACACCCATATTTCTGTTAGTTATACCTGTATATTGTTCTGATATTACAGAATGACTGCAGCTGAGAACGGTACAAAGGGCGTGCTAACTGAACTGTGCACCAGCCCATTCCATTATTGCACGGGGTGCATCGAAGAGCAGCCAAATCAACTGGCCCACTCCTGCCTGAGCGAAACGTTTGAAGAGGCTGTGGATGCCCATTTAAGAGGTGTAATGGAGCGTCTTCTGACCAAGGAAGAGCTTATAGACTTGGGATTCAACCGCTTAAGGAGGCGTGTTCTTCGTCGAGAACAGGAGCTCCCTCCCCAATCACCTCAACCCACACGCCACACACGGCCATCACATTACAACTGGTTCAGACCCCAATCCTTGTCAATCTCCTCGGATTCGGATTGTGAACTTATTGCCACCCCACCCCAACCGAGTACTCCATCACAAAATACACAACCTCTTCGAAGCCAGCGAAGTGTGGATACTTTTTTATTTGAGGAGGCCACACCACCACCACCACACAATATACCCCTGCTCCGAAGCTGGATGAGTGCAGAAACAGTGATATACGATGACCCTAACGACTGCATACTTCTCCCAACACCACCCTCCATTATTATTACCATTGATTAGAAATCAACTTGTTCTTGTTTTCCGTTATCTATAGCCTGCTTTTGTTTTCCGATGTATTCATGTTCTGTTGTGTCAAAATAAAACTTATAAAATTGCATTGTTATTGTTTTTCTCTTTTCTGGTTTTTCCTGTTTTTCATGTCATTCTGATAGTGAGAGGTTGTTGACACTATGTTATAGGTGGAAGACTTGCTACATACTACTTTCTATACGTTTGGCCTAGGTATTTGTAAATTTGGCTGCGGTATTTCTGTGCTTGGCTAATATTTTTTCCCATTCGGCTAACAAATGTTCCTCCTTTTTTACCTGTTTGGACGAGACATTTCGTAATTTGGTCAATATTTTCCCCATTTGGTTAACACAATTTTCTACCTTTCATAAAATTTGAACGAACTATTTCTGTATTTGGCCGACCTTTTTCCCATTTGGCTGAGATATTTCTGTATTTGGCATAACTCTTCCCCGACTTTGTTCGTGTCTGTATCAAGTGTTTATGTCTCTGTACATGGCTGTATGTGTCTCTGGTCATCCCTCTCCGACAAGAAAAGACAAGAAGAGGACAACGTCATGAAAACAAACCACTGAAGAAAAGCAACAAAGAAAACAAAAACTTGGTTGCAATATTTTATCACCAAAATATGTGAGGTGTGTTCACACCATATTCAGCAAAACATTTTAGTGATATCACTATATCACTGTCATACGACAAATCATAATCAATGACATACATGGTTAGTGAACTTTTTGATTCACCACAATTTGATTCTGGTTTAGTGATCTTCTTTCTTGTGTCTTGGGTATACAGTTGTCTGAGTAGTCCTATCCTGTCTCCGGGCTCTGATCATACATCTGACTATAGTTTGGATGACTATCAAACAGCGCTGTTGTTGTAGAGGTCATCACACATACCTTATTTGTTTAAGATCCAGAATGAAGATACACATGAGAGTTTAACCAGCATCCCAAGATATCCGAATACTTCCTTTTATGAAGGTGTCATACCAAAACCACCCGGTAGCGGTGGTCGTCACTTTTTTCTAATACTACTACCTGTTTGGGTAGCATGATCGACAGATCCTTGCAGTACGCCTTAAGGGCTGCCAAGCTGTCCCTATCATTTGGTTGAATATCCTCTGCTACTATGAGTGCATGTGGACGTGTTGTCAGGTCCTTGTATTGGGTGTCTACGGGTGTCGTCCTTTCTCGTGATTCTGATGTCTGGTGATTTGTTCGTAAGTAACGTTGTAGGTTAGTATTGTACAACTTATCACGTAACTGACAGGTATATATTTAATCAATATGAATGGTTCCACTGCGGTGGGTAAGCTTATCATTGAAGGCTTGGTCACAAGTGGCACAGTGGTCGTCTGCTAGTTGAGTTACACTACGAGGATGCCGTAAATATACATGTGGTGCTGTCCTCTGGTGTGGTGTTTCTTTCGTCGCCGGCGTGGGAATTGATTCTGGTGTAATCGTAGGTGCCTGATGTTGTGTTCGTATGTGTCGTTGTAGATTGTCTTTTCTGTTGAAGTTGTCCACAGATATGACATAAGTGTACTTGATCCTCATGGGTGTGAATAGTCCGAATGTGGCGAGTGAACTTGTACTTATCACAAAAGGATTTGTCGCACACTGAACACATGAAAGTAGATTTGATCGTACTGGCCATATTATAGAACAAAACGTACTGCTAATATTGCTTGTATATGAATAATTCACACAACTGTGTTGTTCTGTACTGTCAAGTTTTACAAAGCACTGACGGAACTTCCACGCTTTCGCTTGTAAAACCACAAAAAGTTCTGGTGTATACACAAGCAATATGAGGACTGCTTCTCAATAAGCACTGGTCTCAATACAAAACAATAAATGTTTCACCGTTTATCAAAGATCAGATACCGACATCAAAGATTAAACCATGTCACTACACGAACAACGGTAAGCGAGCACTGTTATATTAGTACTGTTTGTCACATCAGCTGTTTCACAAATAACTCTGTGGCGAAGGTTGTCGGTTAGCCTAGTCAACACGTAAACAATAGTGAAATATTTGCTGTAACACGAACGGCTGGTAAAGAGTAGCTGCTCACAAGAGACGCCGTCTATTTTATACACTATCCGCCTTGTGCACACGGCACTACAGGGCTGACGTGGAGTTTTGTAGACAACGCTATGCTTTTCTCACACACAAACAACCACCCGCCCGCCTCCGTGCGTCCAATGAATCACTTTTTCACGTCACCACCCGCCCACTTAATGACTTTTACATATGACGTCGATGACGTAGGGACCCGCCAACATATGGTAGTAATAGTAGTGATGATAGGAATTTTCTCAGGCATCCGCGTTCGTTAACAGGAAGGTTGTGTTGTTCATAGTCTCTGTATCTTTGTGTTTCAGTGTCTATTTGTTCCATTGTGTGTTTTTCTTGTCTGTATGTGTGCTTAACAACGCAGGGTACACTTTGAGTATTAACTACAATTGCTATTGTCCCCTAATACGGCTTAAATAACACGCACCCGGGACACTGAATAGAGATTTAACCTGGTACAAAATACTGCCCATACAAATGGCAAGGTCGATCACGTAGAATTTACGTGCGTCATTACACGTATCACGCGCTGCCCTTGTAACACGATGTGGCGACAAGGTTGACCCGATCTGTAATCCGTGCTTACCAAATTCGTAAAAAGACTAGGGAGCAGAATTGTTTGTATAATAAAAAAGTAAGGCGGAGAAGGACCGGGAAGGTGGTGATAGTGATGGACCACGAATGACTCTAAAGAGAAGTACCTCAACAAAATGTCTCCACGACACACGAGACTGTGTCAGTGTTGGTACTACTACTGGTAAAAAATTAGACATCGGGACTATGCACATGAAAGTTACCATTTATACAAACCTTAATCGTTGGGTGTTGTATTTCCTCTGTTGAATCAGATGAACAGCTTCGGAAACCGGCAGTGGGATATGTCTCATTCCACAAAACATTAATTTTCTTGAGAGACTCGGAGGCTGGACCATGACTACTAGGTAGAAGGTCAATATTTTCATCTGAAGAAACACCATTAAGCAAATCAAAGGTTGTCTCTTGCAGGTTTACTGCTGCCTGACTGCCAGAAGTAGGTTTCTGGTAGAACAAAATGGCTGTAGGAGAAAGAGGCAAAAATTTCTTTCGTTGGCCAGGGTTGTAATCCACGTTTTCGTTTCTTCTCTTTGACGTTTCTTTGGTTAGAAGAAGACTGGCCTTTTCTTGCCCAGACGACGCTTTTTGAGTATTAGCGACAAGTGGTATTGTCCCCTAATTTAGCTTAAATGAGATACAGCTGGTACGCTGAATAGGTATTTAACCTGGTAACTTACCGGGATTCGAACCTGTCACCTCGATACGACATCTCACTGCAGCAACTAGTGTACTTCGAGGTATGACGAAATAGACATAGAGCACCTATCATATCCACGTCACCACCTTTACACATACTCTTGATACTCTATCCTTCAACCACCCCCAGTCACTTCGCCACCGTGTGGACGAGCACTGTAATCCTAACACAAACGCTGACGATCTGTGACCCTTGTTTGATGATGACACTAATAGTCTCTACAGACCATATAACCACCTCCTTAACAACGAAAATCCGGCTTACACCCACTCCACCTTCCCCACCGTGAGGATGAGCACTGTAACCCTAATACAATCGCTGAATCTCTGTGACCCTTGTATGATGATAGTTTTATAAACCACTAATAGTCTCTGCAGACCATATAACATCCTCCTTAACAACGAAGACCCGTCTTACACCCACTCCACCTTCCCCTTCGTGTGGACGAGTACTGTAACCCTAACACACCACTCTCACACACACATACGCGCGTATGTTCACCGTACAACACCACCAATAATCCCACACCTGAAGCCTGATAGACAGCTCACCCACCATGACTCCACCCCACTGCCCGGCCTCTTAAAAATGAAGCACCATTTTAAAAATTCTCCATCGCAACCTCCCGGTTTAGCCACGACGCCACCCCGTGGAAGAGCATCGTACTCCTAACCATTACACATCACCAATAATCCCACACCTCAACCCCGATAGACAGCTCAACCACCATGACTCCACCCCAACCGATTTTCGCTTGGATTCGAACACCGACCGCCCGCGCACCGCACACGCACGCACGCCCGACCCCACCGTCCGCCACCCGCACACTCACCGATCACCGGCTTTTAAAGGGATGTAATAAGACCAAAAAATGAGTTATACCCCTTTGACTCCCCATTGACAATGGGGAGTCGATTTCAGGGGGAGTGCGATGACGTCACATAGAGCTATATAACAAAATACTCCCCACAATCTCCATCCCCACCCCTCATTTTAGGGTGGCAAAATGCGCATACTATACTACTGAAGTTATGTCATTATTAATCACCGTGCCATCACGGGCCAGACGCTCACAGCTTGATCGGTTGCAGGCGTCATGTATGTTGTCGCATTATGTTGAGTCATCGCAGCAATACACAATCACGTAAATAAACAGTGAAACATAAAAAAAGAGGTGGATGTTTTTTGTTGATGAATTGTGACCTCTGACACGGGTCATACCCTGTTATACTCCCATAATACATGTTACATGTGTGTAGAACAGTTGGCCACGTGACATTCTTTTTTTAAATCACACACGTGTGAATGAGTTAATTTCTCTATTCTACCACAAGTGTTTGTTATTAAGAATGAAAAATTGCTTTCATCTACCACAAATGTTAGTCACTTCTACTTAATATAGTCTATGTCGTGTGGCGTTGGTGATCATGTTCGCCCACAGCCTTCTGTATCTTGAGCTGCCAGACATTTCTGACACCGACGTACTTCCATGCCATGATGTCGAAATGTCCAGTATCTACTCTCTTGGTCTTCCCCTGCCCCCCTCCCTCTCCCCCCCCCCCCCCCCCCCACAGCTGTCCGTCGTGACGATATACTCCTGCATTTCTCTTCTCATAACATGTCAAAGGAATGGGAACTTTCTTTGTCATGATGCGAGTAACCAGTTCTCTTTGTGAGTTAACTTCTTTCAATATGTCTTTATTGTCTGTCTTTCTGTCAACGGTGTTCTTATCATTCCTCTAGAAAACCGCGTTTCCCCAGCTTCCATATAATTCCTCACTTTGTTAATTGTCCATGATTAGCTTCCGAGCATCATGATTGGCTCACAACAGCTCTTAATTACTGTTTTCCTCACCTCGATTGAGATAAATTACAGAGAATATTCTTCGTCTTGCGAAATGTTGCCTTTCATTCATTGGTACCTTTCCGTCTTGACAGACGATAGTTTGTGCTTGAAAAAGGCATAATAACTTTTACCTATGGCGGTAGCGAATGTGACTGGTAAGGCCGATTCGCGCTGTAAATGTTTGTTCACAGTGGGTGCATGTGAACACGTGGTTATTTCCACCATCATGCATCATCTTACGTCTCACACGATCGGTGTGTGACTTATCTGCAATAATTTTCTCCTTTGTCTTTATTCCATTTCTGATCTTTGCCCTCCATGCAACACGTTCAGCGGCGACTTGCTCCGAATGTCCATTATCAAAGCCTGTATCAATCTGGCCCGCTTACACACATCTTTGTATTGTAATAGTGGCCGACCCTGAGATCTCTTACCCATCTGTAATTCACCAAAAAAAAAAAGATGTCCTTTGGTATTCTACCATCGTCCACCCTCCTAAGATGTCCTATCCATCTAAGTCTACGAAGACTGAGCATGGAATAAACTGTCACACAACCTCATCTTTCCAATACTTCAGTATTTGTGATTTTGTCTTGCCACTTAATACCAAGAATTCTTCGCAGACACCGCATATGAAGGCTGTTTAAACGTTTCTCTTGGTGTGAGTAAGTTGTCCAGGTTTCACTGCCATAAATTACGAACGAACGAACGAACGAACTTTATTTTCGAAGGGTAACAAATTGGGCACGCAGGCCCGTCTTACATTCGGCCATTCCAATCACTCATCTTTCGTTCATCAGTGCATAGTGCATTCACATAGGAAAAAAACATTGTCAAATGAATGTTGTAAGCATAAACAATGCATGTTACCATGTTGTGAGACAAATTCCCCACCCATCCCCTATCCATCCGCGTGTCCCCCACACACACACCCACCACCCAACCACACACATATCCACAAGCACATACACGACCCCATCCCATCCACCCATCCCCAACCCACACATCCCACACACACCCCCGCATACACCATCTCCCCACACACACACACATCTCCCACCCACCACACATCCCCCACCCACCCACACACAAACCCAGGCACACATGTATGCAACCACCCATCCATACCCACCCACACATCCCCCACCTTCACACATCTCCCCACCCACACGCACATATCCTCCACCCATCCCATAACTTAACAACACTCACCCACCCACATATCCTGCACTTACCCACACACAAAGAAGAGTACTAAGGACACAGGCTTGATAGACAAGGACTTTTGTTTTGGCAGTAAGCTTCCTGTTCTCCAAGACTTTATTTCTTAACCTGTTCATTGTTATTGCTGCCTTACCAATCCGGATGTTGATTTCCTGATCTAGGGATAATTTGCTATTTACCACTGATCCTAGATATGTAAAATGGTCTACCATCTCTAGTTCGGCGTCGTCAATAAAGATTGATGGTACCCCCTGTGCACCCTGTGACATAATCGGTGTCTTCATTTTGCTAATTGTTAAACCAAATTCGGAACAAGCATGGGAGAATGCAGATAGTAGACATTGTAATTCTTCCTCAGAGTGGGTAATAACTGCAGCATTATCTGCAAAAATCAACTCTCTGATCAGAACCCTCCTAATGTTAGTCTTAGCCTTTAATCTCTGAGCATCGTAGAGGTCGCCATCTGAGCGTGAGTGAATGTATATACCACCATCCTAATCATGAAAGGCATATTTCAGTAGAAGTGAAAAGTATATTCCAAAGAGGGTGGGAGCTAGTACACAACCTTGCTTAACTCCACTCTTGATTTCAAACTCTTCAGAAGTTGCACCATCAAACTTGATTATACCCTTCATGCCTGTGCGGAACGATTTCACAATGGACAGAAGAGTTGGTGGGCAGCCAAACTTCTTTAGTGAATTGAACAGACCCTCACGACTGACCAAATCACATGCCTTTGTGAGGTCGATGAAGGCAATAAACAGTGGTTGATTCTGTTCACGGCATATTTCTTGCATTTGTCGCAATGAGAATATCATATCAATGGTAGACCGGTTCTGCCGAAAGCCACACTGTGATTCGGTGTAGACTTTATCTCCTAGGGCTTGAAGTCTTCGTAGAACAATTCTGGCAAATACTTTTCCAACAATACACAGAAGTGAGATACCCCTTTAGTTGTTGCAGTCGCTCCGATCACCCTTGTTCTTGTACAGTGTTATGATGCTTGAATCTTTGAAATCCTGTGGGACTTGTCCTTCTCGCCAGCATAGCTCTATTAGCTGGTGGCTCTGTAGAGTGAGTGTGTCTTGCCAACTCCTGATAACCTCTATTGGAATCCCATCCTTACCTGGAGCTATGCCAGATGCAAGTTCATTTATAGCACACTTAACTTCTGTTATGGTTGGAAGTGTGTACAGGTGGTCAAGAGTTTGTAGGGTCTTTATGGCATTGAGGGCATCATCCGCTAGTTTGGTCTCACTTGAGTAAAGCTCCAAATATTGCTCTACCCATCTGTCCATTTGCTGTTTCTTATCAGTGGTGATTTCTCCAGTCAAGGTTTTCAATGGTACACTTCTTTAGATCATTGGACCACAGGCTTTCTTTATTCCTTCATGCATGCTTCTGATGTCTCCCTTATCACTTGCGTTTTGAATGGACTCACATAACTTGATCCAATAGTCATTTGCACACTGCCTGGCAGCCTTCTGCAATCCTTCCTAGTTTCAGTCATCAGTTATCAGTTATCAGTTGGGGTATCTTCGTTGCACTCCGGACATGTCCATAGGTGCTCAGATCCCCCCCCCCCCAGCATATGCATCAGCGTCCGGTGGCTAATAGTGCCAGTTCTGTGTTGGTTGACGAGGCACTTTGTTTTCCCGATGTACCTCTCGCGTCTGGCTGTGCCGATTCTTACTCCCAGGTCTTTCATCCTGGACAGCGATGTGGAATCACTGACGTCAAAATCCTCTGTTTCGCCAAATCTTTAAGGACGTTAATAACATCGGCACGATCCATGGGCTGGCCATCTACAGGGGGTGCAGAGCCAGCCAGTTTGTCAGCTCGTTCATTTCCCTCGACTCCCGCATGTCCCGGGACGAAGATGAAGGTGACTTTACGGACAACAGACTTCCGCAGCGATTCAGTCCACTGTCTACGTACAGATCCAGCTTCGACCTTCTGAATCATGCTCATTGAATCACTTAGTACACACACGTTGGTATAATGCTGTGATTCCAGCCATATGAAAGCCTGTGTAACTGCCATCACCTCCATCGTCATGCTGCTCGTGGTCATAGAGTGGGCACCACTGGATTCTTGAACGGTTCGGCCCGCTGAACAGGCTGTAAATGCCCACGCACTTCTCTGCTGCTTTACAACAGATCCATCTGTATAGATGAGCACTTCGGGGCTATCTGAGTGTTCATAGATGAGCGCGTTAACCTCTGCATTGACAGCGGCAGGGTTCTGCTCTCTGCATCGTCTGTCAAGTGTGATAATGCAGGAGAAAGTGCACTTAAAGGCTGGAGGCAACGGCACCCATTCCTTGCCGGGGTTGATACTGGTAAGACTGCAGACCTGTCTGACGACATCTTCCGCCCGACCCATCCATGATTTGCCCCTCTTTAGCCTGTCACCCTTTTCTCTGAATATAGCGTCATGCAGAGGGTGCTGCTCATCTGCACTTATTTTTAAGTATGCACGAGCTCTCCAGATCTTGATCCTGTGTTCCATTGTCGGGAAGTCAAGGAGGTATCTCATTGCTACACAGCTGGTGTCTCTCGTGCAGCCCAAAATGATGCGCATGGCTTCGTTTTGTACCTTTTCGAGTCTTCCAATCTGTGTAGGGCTGACAGTGAGGATGGCCAGGGCATACTCGATGCGTGAAAGTACAAGTCCTTGGAACAGAAGTATTAGCAGTCTTTGCTCGATATTGGCAGTCGCCATGACTCTCATTGCTGACAAACCTTTTCGAGCCTTCGTTATGACATAATCGACATGATCTCTGAAGGACAGGCTACGATCAAGCCTCACGCCAAGATATGTCATTGATTGGGTTCTACTCAAACTGCTCCCATCCATTCTTACTGCCGGCAGGTCTGTTTTCACAATATGGTTGTTTAGTGAGAACCATGTAACCGTTGCCTTTGCAGGGTTGACAAGGGCATCGGCATCAGCACACCATGAGGAAATTCGATCTAGTTAGCCCTGCATATCATTGGCAACCGCCTGTCTATCTCGACCCTGTCGATACACGAGGATGTCCTAGTTTGCTTCAGCTCAGTGAGAGTGTTTCGTGTTTGTTTTTCCTTGTTCCTAAAGAGAGCTATCTTCTTCTTATCAATCAAGGGCTGCAGAGTCTGGCTGTTTGCCGCAAACCAGTCCTGCCTCTTATGATCCATAGTGCCGTAAACTCCTACCACAGTTTTATAAAGAGTTTCCTTAAGTTTACCCTACTTTTCACTTACTGTACAATTTTCTGGTGTATTAGTGAAAGCGTCTTCAAGTTGCTGTTGAAACTGAAAGGACTTTTCCGGATAGTGTTAATAATATTAACCCTGGAGCTAGATTTGTGTTTAGCTGTGTAGATTCTCTTTGGTCTCAGTCTAACCCTTGCAACAACCAATGAATTATCCGTATCACAGTCAGCACTGTGGCAACTTCGTGTCAATAATATATGGTTCAGATGTTGTCTCCGTGTGATGATGAAGTCCAGCTGGTGCCAATGGCCGGATCTTATGCAGCTCTTTTGTTTTAAAAAAGGAGTTTGTAATGCATAGGTCATTTCTAGTGCAATGCTTCTCCAGCCTTTGCCCATTTTCATTCATGCGACCGATGTTGTATTTTCCAAGGCACACTGGCCAACTCGATTCCTTGCCCACACGAGCATTGAAATCACCGAGCATATAAATGTAGTCAGATTTTGTAACTGCCTAGATCACGGAGTCTAACTCGTCATAGAACGAATCCTTCACATCATCAGAGGAATCGAGTGTCGGTGCATATGCAGTAATAATGGTGGCAAAACCACAAAAGGTTGCCAAGCGCAGGGATAACAGTCTTTCATTACCTCCTGCTGGAATTTCAATCATTCCCAGTAGAAATTCTTCACTGAAAAGCCCACATAGTGTTGCCTTTTTTTCTGCCTGCCCTCTACCCTTCCAAAATAGGTGTGATTGTTTTCCCTGAGTGACCATTTCTCAGCGAGGAGAGTCTCCTGCAGGCCAGAAATATCAATGTTAAGACGATTGAGTTCGGCATCAATCACAGCCGGTTTTCTCACATCGTGAATATTGGTCAAGTCGGTGGAAAATCCTGGACACATGGTTCTTACGTTCCAGGTTGCAAGCCGTAGCTTGAGGTTTATGTTTTTTTTTTCTGTATTAGTACCTGGTGCACTGGTTTTACAGCCTGCTATTCAGATTTTGTCCTAGCCCCAAGCACCCATTGAAGCAGGCAGGCTGTGGCGGATCAGCACCCAACTTGACGGGGGCTGCCCAGCTTGAGGCGGGCGGTAGCTGATCAGTGACAACTGCAGGTGTCTCCCACCGTCAGAGGCAACGCTGGCGCCCCTTGTCTACGCCAATTGACAGGGACTTATAACCCCTAACAGTTACCTCTCGCTTTGATTCCGAGACCGGTTAAGGCCAGGGATGAGTTAATGCCTCTTCATAACACAAAGCCTGAGCTAAAATATAGAGACCATGTGTTGCCCATGCAGCATGATCCCTCTCTCGGCCTGCCTAGTTAACTCCAGAGGAAAGTTAACACCTATACACCTGGAACAAGACAAGCTACGGAAGCTGCCGGATCAGCAAAGCAATGTTCTAACTGTCAGCTTATCGTTCTTCGATCCTAGACCAGCTGCCAACCAAGGCTTAGGGCCTGGTCTGCCCTGCCATATCATTTTGTCTTTAGGTTGCAATTCCTCGCACCAGGGTAAGGCTTGTACCCTCCCAATTGCGCTCTTCTGCCCGAAGCCTTTGGCACAATGTGGGGTGTCGGGTTTGGTAAGCGCCGCCCAACATTCGGCGCTAACAGAAGCAGGTAGTACCGTCTACTGTCATACGGTACCTCAGTCATATCTGACTAAGACCTGACACTGTTTTGAAACCATATTCTGTTATAAGGCATCGCTATAAAGAGAATATTTATAAAGTGTAGTAGGATATAAGAAAGTACTAAAATATAATATATAAAATTATGTGTCGTATGGCTGTCAATCGTGAAACGTGAATGAACAAATTAAGAAGAGCTTAGAAGTAACGGGGATATGTTGCGAATACCTTGGACTGCCAGAGAAACTAACAAGAAGAAGAGGCTATTGAAAGGTCAACAGAATGTGTGTGTGTGTGTGTGTGTGTGTGTGTGTGTGTGTGTGTGTGGGTGTGGGTGGGTGAGTGTGTGTGTGTGTGTGTGTGTGTGTGTGTGTGTGTGTGTGTGTGTGTGTGTGTGTGTGTGTGTGTGTGTGTGTGTCAAGCTTGACTTGAAAAAAATTGCTTAGAAATTGAAAAACAACGTAACAGTCAAAATACCAAATTAATGCACAAAAGAATTCAGGAACTTACTAATAAAAGAACAAGTACATCAACAGGCTGTCTAAAAACTAAAGATGGCAAAATCATAACAGAAAAAGATCAGATTCTACATGCATTGTAAGATTATGGAAAAAAAACTTTTATGATGATAACAGAGATGAACAGTATGCTATTCGGTTTAATAATGAAGTTCCGCCAATTTTGAAGAGGGAGGTTCGAAATGTTCTTAAACATATGAAAGTTGGCAAGGCCCCCGGTTCAGATAACATCACAACAGAAATGATTAAAGCTTTAGAAGAATGTGGAATAGATCAAGTCACCAGACTGCTGAAAACATTATATGATACCGGAGATATACCTTCTGAATTATGTAATTCTTTATTTATTGCAATCCCAAAGAAATCAGGAGCCTTGGAATGTGATCAGCATAGAACAATTAGTATAATGAGTCACATCAAAAAGATTTTGGTATGAATTATAATGCAAAGAATGACGAAGAAATTACAACCTAAAATGGTGGGAGAACAATGCGGGTTTGTAGAAGGAAAGAGTACAGTAAATGCTGTGTATATGCCGCGATCAGTTAATGAACGTTCTATAGAAGTAAACAAAGATATACATCTTTGCTTTATTGATTACAAAAGGTTTTCGATAGAGTAAGACATGTCAACATGGTAAATAATCTTGCAGAAATACAAATTGATAGGAATGACTTATAAAAAACATATATTGGAAACAACAAGCTGCCATAAGGATAGATAATAAAGTGGGACAATATCAGCCTATTAAGAGAGGTGTGAGGCAGGGATGTGTTTAGTCTCCAGATCTGTTTTCCCTTACAGAGAACATATTTTCAGAAATGTAGAAGATATAAATTGAATGAGCATTGGAGGACGAATCAATCAATCAATCATGTGCCATGCCGGAAAGCGTGGGCGATCATGATTCGCCATTTCACTCGATCACCAGAGTCGTGGATCAGCTCAGTGTTCCTGTCTCGTCCATGCCATGTGGCCAAGCCATCCAGGTATTTTCCTCTCGGTCTTCCTCTTGGTCTGTTCCCTTCGATCTTGCCAGCTGTCACTAAGTTCTCCAGTCCATTTCTTCTCATAACATGTCCAAAAAATTTTGACTGTCTACGTCTAATTTCTCTAATCAATCTACGATTTTCATTTGTCTCTTGTAGTACTCGGTCATTGGTTTTTCTATCTGTCCATGGTATTCTTTGCATTTTCCTCAGAAACCACATTTCTGCAGCCATCAGATGTTTTTCAGCTTGACTGCACATTGTCCAAGTTTCACATCCATACAAAAGAACAGGCTCTATGTATCCCCTCAACACTCTTTTTCTCGTTTCAATTGACATCATTTTATTGGTCAGAATGTTTTTCATCTTGCTAAAGGCTACTTTCGCAATGGCGATTCTTGTTCTAATCTCTTCAAGGCATCTGCCATCAGATGTTATGACTGTTCCGAGATAATTGAACCGATTCACTTGTTGAAGAATATTCCCATTTACTTGTATATTACATTGTGGTACTTCGTTCTTCCTAGTGACGACCATAACCTGTGTCTTCCTACAATTTAATTCCAACCCCAGCTGCTCACTGTGTACAACCACAGCGTCTACTAATTGTTGCAGATCCTGTGCATTGTCTGCAATCAATACTGTATCATCTGCATATCTAATGTTATTTATGTTTCGTCCTCCAATGCTGATTCCATTTAGGTCTTCTACATTTCTGAAAATATTTTCACTGTATAGGGAAAAAAGATCTGGAGACATTACACATCCCTGCCTAACACCTCTCTTAATAGGTTGATATTGTCCTACTTCATTATCAATCCTTATGGCAGCTTGTTGTTTCCAATATATGTTTTTTATAAGTCTAATGTCTTTCCCATCAATTTGTAGATCTGCAAGCATATCCACAATGTTGACACGTCTAACTCTATCAAAAGCCTTTGTGTAGTCAATAAAGCAAAGATGTATATCCTTGTTTACTTCTAAAGCACGTTCAATAACTGTTCGCAGCATATACACAGCATTTACTGTACCCTTTCCTTCTACAAACCCACATTGTTCTTCCCCTATTTCAGGTTGTATTTTCTTCCTCACTCTTTGCATGATAATTCGTAACAAAATCTTTGTGATGTGACTCATTATACTAATTGTTCTATGTTGATCACATTCTAAGGTTCCTGATTTCTTTGGGATTGCAATATATACAGAATTACATAATTCAGAAGGTATATCTCCAGTATCATATAATGTGTTCAGCAGTCTAGTGACTTGCTCTAGTCCAAATTCTTCTAAAGCTTTAATCATTTCTGTTGTGATGTTATCTGCACCGGGGGCCTTGCCAGCTTTCATATGCTTAAGAACATTTTGAACCTCAATTTAAGGCAGACTAGTAGAACTCTGTCCGACACGGCCCAATATCCCTGAACAGACGTTGATGTTTTCCGGTCCAAAATTATTGCCACTCCCCTATGTCGATCTTCACCTCCAGAATAAATAATCTTAAAATCTTTATGTATCTTGATGCCTGCTCCGAAAGGACGAAACATCACTTAAATATGCAGATGATACAGTATTGATTGCAGACACTGAGCAGGATCTGCAACAATTAGTAGATGTGGTTGTTGCACACAGTGAACAGCTGGGGTTAGAATTAAATTGTAAAACGTCACAGATTATGGTCGTCACAAGGAAGAACGAAATACTACAATGTAATATGAAAGTAAATGGGAATATTCTTCAACAAGTGAATCTGTACAATTATCTCGGAACAGTCATAACATCTGATGGGAGATACCTTGAAGAGATTAGAACAAGAACCGCCTTGGCGAAAGTAGCCTTCAGCAAGTTGAATGACATACTGACCAATAAAAAAGATGTCAAGTGAAACAAGAAAAAGAGTGATGAGGTGCTACATAGAGCCTGTTCTTTTGTATAAATGTGAAACTTTGACAATGAGCAGTCAAGCTGAAAAACATCTGATGGCTGCAGAAATGTGGTTGAGGAGAATGCAAAGAATACCATGGACGGACAGAAAAAAAAAAACCAATGACCAATACTACAGGAGACAAATGAAAATCGTAAATTGATTAGAGAAATTAGACGGAGACAGTAAAAAAATTTTGGACATGTTATGAGAAGAAATAAATTGGAGAATTGGTGACAACTGGTATGATCGAAGGGAACAGATCAAGGTGAAGACCTAGAAGCAAATACCTGGATGGCTTGGCCTCTTGGCATGGTCGAGACAGAAACACGGACCTGATCCACGACTCTGGTGATCGAATGATATATATATATATATATATATATATATATATATATATATATATATATATATATATATATATATATATATATATATATATATATATATATATATATATATATATATATATATATATAAAGGATGTATGTGGGTGGGGATGTGTTTGATGCGTTCGATAACGGTCCATCCGACTGAGATGAAATTCTCTACATATATTCTTTCAATTAATGTGCAGGAAACTTTCAAAGTTTTTGTTTTGTTTTTGTTTCAGCTATTTACTTACTAAAATTTAATATTTAAATTTACGTTATAATTTCTATATAGCAAAGGGACTTAACAAAAGTAAAGTTATTTCAAGGGGCATAACTTTTAATATTATTGCTATATACTTTATATATAGATTTTTGCATTGTTTTCAAAGATTTATAAACTCTTTAGTCTATAGTTATTTACAGGACATATGAGTTATAATAAATAATTATATAATCGTTATGGCATTTTCAAAGTTTTCATTAAATTAATGCATCTATTTAAATAGTGAAAATTTTCTAACTCATCTTTTCGACTCAAAAAGTTATCTACAGTCATGTAGGTGATTTAAAACTTAAAAATAATGGATGGTGTGTGGAAGGACATTCTTCAGTTAATTTTTTTTTAAATTTTACATGAATTTAATGAGACGCTCCCCGCCAGGAGCTGGCAAAGCCGCGCCGGGTCAGATAGATAGACAGACAGACAAACAGATAGTCGGGAACGGGAGCTTATGTGACTACTTATATGAATTAAATGAGATGCTCGCCATCAGAGGCTGGGCGAAGCCGGGCCGGGTCAGACAGACAGATAGTCGGGAACGGGAGCTTATATGACTACTTATATGAATTAAATAAGATGCTCCCCACCAGACACTGGGTGAAGCCGGGCCGGGTCAAACAGACAGACAGACAGACAGACAGACAGACAGTTGGGAACGGGAGCTTATATGACTACATATATGAATTAAATTAGATGCTCCCCACCAGAGGCTGGGCGAAGCCGGACCGGGTCAGACAGACAGACAGACAGACAGACAGACAGACAGACAGACAGACAGACAGATAGTCGGGAATGGGAGCTTATATGACTACTTCTATGAATTAAATGAGATGCTCCCCACCAGGGACTGGGTGAAGCCGGGCCGGGTCAGACAGACAGACAGACAGATAGATAGTTCCCCGCCAGGATCTGGGCGAAGCCGGGTCGGGTCGGACAGACAGATAGACAGACAGACAGACAGACAGACAGACAGACAGACAGACAGACAGACAGACAGACAGACAGACAGACAGACAGTCGGGAACGGGAGCTTATATGACTACTTATATGAATTAAATAATGAGATGCTCCCCACCAGGGACTGGGTGAAGCCGGGCCGGGTCAGACAGACAGACAGACAGACAGACAAGCAGACAGACAGACAGACAAGCAGACAGACTGATAGATAGATTCCCGCCAGGGCCTGGGCGAAGCCGGGCCGGATCAGCTAGTGTGTGTGTGTGTGTGTGTATATATATATATATATATATATATATATATTATATATATATATATATATATATTATATATATATATATATATATTAGGGACGTTCATTTGAATCCCGTTTCAATCGCTTTATTGCAAAAGCATGAGGAGAAAAAAACACATAACAGGTGTTGTAGAATTAGACAAAACATTCATTTTGAATTAATTATGCACTATGGGTTGGTCAGAAGAAGTGACCGTTGGCATTCAGGCAAGCATCCCATTGCTTAGGTAGGCGAAAAATGCCGTCCGCAAAAACAGGAATGTGGTTGCTCACTGAGCCAAGTATTTACCGCGTTCCTTACGTCTGCAACTGTGTGAAATCGTTGCACCTTGAGAGCTTTTTTTTTCAGTGGTCCGAACAAATGAAAATCACATGGTGACAAATCAGGTCACAGGCTGGATGTTACATAATTTCCCACTCTTTCCGTGCTAATGCTTCCTGCACAATCTTTGCGACATGCGGACGAGTATTTTCGTGCAACAAAATCACATCACGAGAAAGCATGCCAGGTCATTTATTCTTGATGGCTTTTTGCAGCTTGTCTAGTGTTTGCAAGTAGTGGGTAGAGTTGATGTTGACACCAGTTTCTTTAATGCCGGCCAACAATAGCCCTTCATAGTTTTTTTTAAAAAAATGCGCTCAGCATAACCTTACCAGCGGAAACTTGTAACTTGAAGTTTTTGGCTTTTGATGATTCAGCATGCTTCCAGTGCATGCTATTTCATTTGCTGCTCTGCTCAAAGTGGTGACACCATGATTCATCGCCTGCCACTATGCGGAAGAGAAATGCATCACCCTCCACTCTGTAACGCAGCAAGTAGTTCAAACGCCATTCCATACGTTCTTCTTTTTGGTGGTCTGTCAACATCCGTGGTACCCACTGGGAACACACCTTCCGATATTTGAGTTTCTAAAGAACGACCTTTTGAATTGTCCCAATTAACACATCAAATTCTTTCGCTAGAGAACTTATGCTTCAACAACGGTTCATCTGTACTTGCTGCATCAATTCTGACGATGGTTTTTTTCTGTTGCAACAATATGCGCTTGACCTTGCCGTCAAAGATCTGTCGTGAACTGACGTCCTTTCCGAAACATTCGTGCCCATGTTGTCTTCGACACACATCTGTTACCGTACGCTGCCTGCATTCTTCGAGAATGTCCACTGGTAGACATCCTTCAAATGAAAGAAAGTGAATCATGGCTCTTTGAGCTTCTTTGGACGGATTTTGAATCAACCCGGCCATTTTTTCAACGGTCAGTGACAGAACCTATGCATCATGGAACGATTAGCACGTGATTTTGTATTCATATATCAGTACTTATCACATGACTATGACATGATCATGTTCAACGTACGCAATTACGCGCGGTACAGCACGAACGGATTTCAAATGATCGCCCCTTTCTTATATATATATAAGAAAGAAACAAACATCATTATTTGTTCTTTGGTCATGTATGTAATGAGAAGAGAGGCATTGGTAAACATCGTGACGACATCGAGGCAGGTCGAGTGAAATTATACTGGATGGACTGAGACAGTGACATGTAGGGATATCTTCATCAAAGCTGATTCAGAACACTCATGACTGGTATGTGTGGAGAGACATGAACGTCTTCTTCAGTTGTCAGGGCACATGATGATGATGATGATGATGATGATGATGATGATGATGATGATGATGATGATGATGATGATGATGATGATGATGACTAGGGTATAGTGTGTAAATACTATAAGCATAAACAAAATGTCTAAAAACAATTACCGACCTTCAATACTGATCTCCAGGCACGACAGCGTCAATTGTTGACCCACAAAGAATCGACGGCCGACCTTTAAGTGCACCCGTTGATTTTCAATGAGGAAGTAGATTACGCTTAAATGAAAGTTAAAATCCTGAAGATAGGATCTTGTTCTGACACCAGCTTTCTGGACCCCGTTGATTCTTCCACAATGACTCAGTCTATATATTAAAGTGTGTCTTTCCTAGAATCAGGATGTTCTCTTTCTGTGTCTGTTCGTTTTATAATATCGTCTGCGACTCCTGTCAACTGTTCTAGCTACAGCATAACCTGTTCTATTTTCGACATCATTGATTACCCTGCAGAACGTATTTTGTTTGGCCCTTTGTTATGGAGATAACATCCGGTTACCTGATTCGTACCGCACGTATGTAGTCCTGAGTTCACTGTTTCTCATGTTTGCAGTCTCATGTCGTCTTCTCTCCTTCATATATCATGTATCTGACATTGTGACACCCATGCTTACATTGTGGGCATCCCCCCTTCCCATTTTTGTCCTCTCATATCTGCTGTGCTGTTGATCCTGTCTGTCAAAGAGTCACGTCGCAAATCTAAATCTGTTGTTGAACTTAACAAAACAACAATAATGTCTATGGCAAAACTACCTACCAACCGAAGAAGGCAATCAGCAATGAAGAAATTGAAAATGGCAGAAACATGTAATATCTGGGCTCCATTATCATCAACAATAGCGACTGACCTGTAGAAGTCAAACGCAAGCTGACTACAGCCATGCCGAGATTACACAACATGAATAACCTGTAGCACAACACCAGCCATGCCGAGATTACACAACATGAATAACCTGTAGCACAACACCAGCCATGCCGAGATTACACAACATGAATAACCTGTAGCACAACACCAGCCATGCCGAGATTACACAACATGAATAACCTGTAGCACAACACCAGCCATGCCGAGATTACACAACATGAATAACCTGTAGCACAACACCAGCCATGCCGAGATTACACAACATGAATAACCTGTAGCACAACACCAGCCATGCCGAGATTACACAACATGAATAACCTGTAGCACAACACCAGCCATGCCGAGATTACACAACATGAATAACCTGTAGCACAACACCAGCCATGCCGAGATTACACAACATGAATAACCTGTAGCACAACACCAGCCATGCCGAGATTACACAACATGAATAACCTGTAGCACAACACCAGCCATGCCGAGATTACACAACATGAATAACCTGTAGCACAACACCAGCTGACCACAGCCATGCCGAGATTACACAACATGAATAACCTGTAGCACAACACCAGCCATGCCGAGATTACACAACATGAATAACCTGTAGCACAACACCAGCCATGCCGAGATTACACAACATGAATAACCTGTAGCACAACACCAGCCATGCCGAGATTACACAACATGAATAACCTGTAGCACAACACCAGCTGACCCCAGCCATACCGAGATTACACAACATGAATAACCTGTAGTACAACACCAGCCATGCCGAGATTATACTACATGAATAACCTGTAGTACAACACCAGCTGACCCCAGCCATGCCGAGATTATACAACATGAATAACCTGTAGTACACACCAGCTGACCCCAGCCATACCGAGATTACACAACATGAATAACCTGTAGTACAACACCAGCCATGCCGAGATTATACAACATGAATAACCTGTAGCACAACACCAGCCATACCGAGATTACACAACATGAATAACCTGTAGTACAACACCAGCTGACCCCAGCCATGCCGAGATTACACTGCATGTAGAACTTGTAGGACAACACCGGCAAACCGGTTAATGTAACAATTTGAAAATATGCATCTTTCCTGGGTGTGAGGGATGGACCATCTCGCAATCGCTTATTTCCCTCTGAGTTCCTCAAGTTCCCCCACAGTGACACTAGCGGTAGACAGATAGTCCAGCAACAACATCCCTAGATTCCAACTGTGGTCTTACGTGTATTTGAGTTATCTGAGAAGACTTGAGTCAGGAATCGAAATATTCCCAATCGCCACCCGTTTTTTTCCTTTAAAAAAAAAAGGCACCGAGGGGCCCAATACTAATCGTATTAGTTTCAGTCTGATTATGTGTCGTGGGCCTTTCCTCAGCATATTGAGTATCGTCGGAAGATCTTCTGACCATTCCATTCCCCACCATTATCTCAAGGGTAAGGTTATTCATGTTCCTCCACACTATACACATGATACCAAAGGGCCCTAACCACATTTGCCCCATCGTGCACCAATAACCCACCAGTGGGGCAGACCCAGCCAATCTGTCTGTCCGTTCGTTTCCCAACACACCAGCATGTCCAGTGGAAACTCCCTATCTTGGATTGTGTCATTGAACCATGTCATTCTTTACAGTCAGCCTTTGGGTTGGGGTCTCGGTTTTGAAGTGGTTAAGCCGTCTGCCTCCCGCTCCGAAGGTTGTGAGTTCGAATCCAGTCTCTGTCATTCGGTTCACCAGTGCAATATTTTCAGTCTCCTGTGGGTTCGTCAATGGAGCTGCATTGTTCTTGCTTTGTACGATGCTTTCAGCAGGCCACCGTGCGGACAGAATCCAAGTTAGGTGGGTTAAAACCCGGTGTAATGAAGTCGATCTTTAATGTAAGCAGTAGGTCAGTTTTTGGGTGAAGACATACTCGATGAGCTCCTCGAGGTGTTGGGTAGTGTTTTATAGTCCTCTCCACTCGGTCGTGTATCTTCATGTCACACCGCGATAAAAACCAGCTGATCTGGGAGATTAGGGTTAGACATTTGTTGTTTGCGGGAGTTTGTGTTTCATAGAAGCTAACACTGTTATCTGTATAACCTTCCCGTCCTATGCAACAAGTGAAGTGTCATACGTTCTTTCACAGTAGTCACAACCTTCGCATCAAGTGTTGTTTGATTCTTTTAGATTTTATCAGAATATACTGCTTAAATCTGGCCCGTTGAGTGACTACTTCCGTGTGTATTTTATACAATATTTACATATTTAGTCTTTGTGACAGTAAGGTACCCGTGAGTGTTTCAGACTGATTATTTCCTCGTTGAAATCTAAAATGAACGCGTCTGTGACAAAAAGGGTATACAAAAGGAGCTGAATGAAAATATTGGAAAATAAAACTTCATCCCACAGCTCCGGGTCCAAAGTCTACAGTGCGAATAGACGGCCCCCGAACACAATTACAACCGCACGAAGCAAATACGTCACCGTATTGATTGCCTGCCAGGTCTACAAGCTTTTGTAAGGCCTTTAAATGCTATTTGAGATCATCGCATTTTCTACACCAAAGAACTGCGCTGTTGTACAATCATATGTCAACTAACGTTTGCAACTCAGAGAGCTAATCAGTGTCAGGAATGTGATCTGCCAACATAAACGATACGTTGTGACTACACAGATATGTGTGCTGTCAACATAAAAGACACGTTGTTACAACACAGGTGTGTGTGCTGTCAACATAAAAGACACGTTGTTACAACACATATGTGTGTGCTGTCAACATAAAAGACACGTTGTGACAACACATATGTGTGTGCTGTCAACATAAAAGACACGTTGTTACAACACAGGTGTGTGTGCTGTCAACATAAAAGACACGTTGTTACAACACAGATGTGTGTGCTGTCAACATGAACGACACGTTGTGACTACACACATGTGTGAGATGGCCTACCTCTGGCTAGGGACGCCTGCTCGGGCAACTAATGTGCTCAATCATCATCATGTGGCAGGTACTTGGCAGAAGGTCGCTCACATCACTGTGCTCTCATCACGGCATTCTCATCACGGAGCTGTCACCACGGTGCTCTCATCACGAATGTCTCATCACGGCGATCTCATCTCGGCACGACGAGAAGCCTCTCGATCTCTGGCCATGTCCCCTGGCTCGTGCACCATAGTGCCAAATGTGTCTACAATGTCTTGTGCCCATCTCCGGGCTGGTCGACCCCAGCCCCTTCTACCAGGAACCACACCCTCCATCCCTGTTCTCCCGCCAGCCACTATCAGGTTTAACATGGCCAAAGTATTCCAGTCTCCGAGACACGACACTGTTTATGAGCCGGTTCTCTTCCACGTTCACATCTTGTAGAATTTCTGTGTGTTTCTTCCTTTTGGTTCACAATAGTCTAAGAATTTTCCCGTAACATCTGAGTCCCAAAAAGCTGCAAATGTCTCCTGTAATGATGACGAAATGGTCCGTCACTCACATCCGGGAAAGATGCGGGTTTTCCAAATATTACTTTGACTGGTTTGCTGGTGTCATTCTACAAGTTCTTAATGATGTTGAATCTCTGTATGGCCATGGCCAATCTGCGTCAACATTCTTTCTATCAGTCGCCATTGTTGTTGATTGTGGAGTTAAAATATTTAAATTTTGAGGCACTTTTCATTTCTTGGATCTTAAATCTGATCTTTGGTTGGAATATTGTTTTATTTGTGCTCATTATTTGCACAACAGAAATGCCAGTTACTCTCAGCCACAAACAGAGTGTTAGAAACTGTAAATCCATATACAACGTTACTAGTGAGACAGTGGAGGTCACATGGGCGAATAGATACCATCCCTCATTCTTAAACGCCCGGTGTGCTGATGCCGAGGTAGCGGGTTCAACCCCCTACACGAGGTCGGTTGGACTAAAATGTTGACTTCTCGACCTTGACTTGGGGATATAAATTATCATCGATGGACTCGGCAGTCACCAGAAAGACCTCACTGACCCGGGTTTTCTCACATGGCTCTGTCTCTTACCGCAGGGCGACCCGCCGAAGGTGTCGCACAAAGCACGAACTCCGCAACTTCAGCGCCGACTCCCAGGAGTCTTCCGAAAAATGCACCCGTGAACCGAAAGGGCAAATCAGTCAATTCAGTAACAGGCGGTAGCCATTGTTCCGAACATGCAGGTCACTGTACAGAACAGATGTAAAAGCATTCCACGCGAATTTCACAGCTCACGGTGTCGCCCACTCACTCACTCAGTAGCAGGGCGACGGAACCATAACGCTTAAAAACAACAATACAAATGCCAAAGCAGAAGCCAGCTATGGCAGTGGAAATGTGCTTTCTGGTGAACATGAAAAGAATACTATGAGCGGTCAGAAACACGAATGAGGAAATAATACATGAAACAAATGATAACCGTAAACTGATTAGAGAAATTAATTGTAGATAATCAAGATTATTGGGCATGTTATGGAGAGAGATAAGCCTGAACATCTAGTGACTAAAAACACTAATGGGAACAGAAATATGAGGAAGGCAAAGAGATAAATACCTGTATGACTGGTCCACGTGATATAATCGGGACAAGACCACAGAGCTGAACAAGGACTCTGGTGATCGCATGAAGTGGTCAAACATGACGGCCCAGGCAAGACACATGATAATGATGAATGTAAAGGACAACAAACTGGCCGCCATCTTGTTGTTAGCTGGCCAGTTTGTTATTTCTGTGAACTTTGACACAGGGGAGACAACAACATACATAAAATCATGAATTTGTCATGAACGGCTATAACTCAAAGACGAACTGACGCCACCAGGAGCTGCGAACCTTATTTGGATCACGTAATGGAGGAAGAAAAGTGTCAAGATACACATACGGCTGATTGTTTATGTGTTCATGTTTGAATAACGAAGACACAAACCATATATAGTACGATTTATTGCCTGGCACATTTCGCTGAATCTCGTCAGGTACTTACAACGCAAGAAATCGTACTATATATGGTTTGTGTCTTCGTTATTCAAATTCACTACGCGAACACATTGTTTTGATTTTCTGAAACAGCACCCAAGTTTGTTAATTTGAGAATAAATATAAATTGCATGTGTTTTCTCCGCTGGAGTACAGGTGACACAAGTCGAAGTGAGTAGCAGTTTCAGATTCTGACGTATGAGTTAATGAAATGTTGGCCACAATGTTACACCTCGGCCTTACGGCTAAGATCACAGTATTGATGATTGTATCTGCACTTGATCTGACCAGGGCCACCAGCATTGGCGGTCATCCGAATGATACACACGGACGTGGGACCTGATGGAGCAGCTCTGTCAACTGGGGAACCGCGAGCCATTTTGAAAAAAAAAAAAAAAAATATGATGTTATGATTACTGCTACTTGAAGTGACAAGTTCTCTTCCAGCAAACACACGACAAACACAGGTCCGGCCCGCTTTGTAGCGAAGGGGCAACGAATGCAATTCGTAATACCAAACCTAACTTAGCTGATTCTGACGTAAGAATCTCACATGTTGGCCACATTGTTAGGTTTATTAAGTGAGGTGACCAGTTCTTACTCTATAGACGTCTCGATTACCACTGTGTACATTTCTGATTTAACTTCTGTGTAACATACAATCATCACATTTAAGATTAGTTTTGTATGAAAGCCTCAATCTTCGCTATGTATATTTGTGATTTAACCTTTTTTGAAGCTTCAATAATTACTACCCGTGCTTGCGATTTAGCATTCATACAAACCTCATAAACATCATGCATATTACAAAAACTGATTCAACATCATCAGTTACACGGTTAATGCACATATTTTGTATTTTATTTTACAAATATAAAATGTTAAAAAGCAAGCCATAATTTCATTCTTACTAACGATAGTATCTTAAACCCACGTAACAGGTTAACACTTACATAACTTACACCTGGAGTTATCGGCGCTTCCCTGAGACGGTAGCAAGCATCTCTGGTGTTGCAGGGAAAGTAACACAGAGTGCAACAGATAAAAAATATATAACTTTATGTTCAAAGGGGAGCATTAGCCAAACAGTACTGAGCTAATGCATATACAGAGGGTTCACAACTATCGAATCACTAAAATGGGATGTCTGGCATAGTGGTCCATCAATAAGAGCAGAAACAGAGGCAGAGCTCGTAACACTTCAGGGAGTCGGTGTATTGGTTTCTGTCTTCTAGGCCGTCCAGATCAGACACAGCTTTTGAATAATTGAGGAAACAAACTTGAGTTAAATCTAAGCGTTATTGAACCAAGTATCTTTGTGAATCTAAAGTTCGAGGATAAGTAAACTGACCATGAGATAGGGCAATCTGTTGCACTCTAATAGATGCGAGATCAGATACAGGTTACCACACTTTCTATGGAACGCATGAACCTGATCTTGCTTTTCACACGACAATACGGCATTATAAGATTGATCAGTTATTCACACAGACAATATGGAATCAGAAAATGTATAAGTTCTTCACACAGACAATATGGAATCAGAAAATTGACCAGTTCTTCTCATGGACAACATCGAATAGTGGAACAGACATTAAATAATAAAACAGACAACATGCAATTATAGAACTAATCGTATTATTTCGCATAATCAATACGAAACCATATGAACCGATGAGTTATCCATTACATACAACATGAACTAATGAAACTGATGAGTTCTTCGTACAGACACAATGAAATAATAGAACTGATTACGGCGTTCACATAAGCAACATGGAATCATGGAAATGAGCAAGTGCTTCACAAGAAAGCATAAAACCGTGGAGCTGGTTAGTTCTTCACATCATCATTATTTAGGATATCTTTTGCGGAACAACACGTTCATCCTACCCATGGTTAGTTCCTTTGTCTTATACATGTTTATGCTCATGATGTCCTTAATGTCCCTTGTCCACCGTTGTATTGATCGACCCCTGCCTCTTCTCCCAGGAAGTATGAGTCTCTGACTGTTCTCTCTAAACCACTGTCCTCTTCTCCCAGGAAGTATGAGTCTCTGACTGTTCTCTCTAAACCACTGCCTCTTCTCCCAGGAAGTATGAGTCTCTGACTGTTCTCTCTAAACCACTGCCTCTTCTCCCAGGAAGTATGAGTCTCTGACTGTTCTCTCTAAACCACTGTCTCTTCTCCCAGGAAGTATGAGTCTCTGACTGTTCTCTCTAAACCACTGTCTCTTCTCCCAGGAAGTATGAGTCTCTGACTGTTCTCTCTAAACCACTGTCTCTTCTCCCAGGAAGTATGAGTCTCTGACTGTTCTCTCTAAACCACTGTCAGGTTTAACATGGTCAAAGTATTTCAGTTTCCCAGACATGATGTTGTTTATCCTCGGAGAACCAAGGAATTCCTCCAGGAAACAAAGCAGAAGTTTCCCTGAATACCAATATCCTTTTGGTGGTTCCTTGCCTCTCCTCTCTCAGCTAAGTAATTAATATCTAGGGTATGTTTATTTAAACAACTTAATGACAAGACAAAAATACACCCAAGAGAGGAAATGACATCCTTTTCATAATTTAATAAACATAAATTGAGTTATTAATCTTTAAATTCATACAGCATCAATACAATTCAAATCAAAGGTCATATACATATATATATCATTGATGCCCCAACCATACATGTCATTAACATCAAGCTATGTTCCAGTTCATCCTTGCTGGTGACCATACATCTTTCCTTGGATTGGGTTAAGTTTGAAACTGGGTATGCACTCAGGTTGTTTTATTCCGAGTTTTTGGATTCCTGTGGCAAAACGTTTCCTGAAATTATGTATATTCCTGTTCTCTAGAGTGTAGATATGTTCCATGTGCTAATAAGATAGTGGCTCTTGGATCTCCACCCTTAGGTACAAGAATAAGTTCCCTATGTTACATGTCTTAACTGTTTAGTGGAACTTCTTGTAAGTAGTTGCTTTTGGAATTGTTTTCTGCATCACCCTATCCAGGTGCTTAAATCAGAAGTCAGGTCTGGATCTAGCTATTACCTGAAATTCCAGCATCAAACATATATTTACTGATATCATCAAAATGAACATTAGAAATGGAAGATGGTCAAAATCCCACGAAAACAAAGAAAATACATACAGGGAATTTTGTTCTTAAGAAAAATAAACAAGGGAGGAAGAGGGCCTTGGTGTTCTCCAATAGTTATCAACCCCACGACTGGTTACTCTCCATCCAATCCTTCATTACAGGGCGCTCAAGGTTTCGACTACCAGATAAGCAGTGTCATCTTCACCCATGCCTGTCACCCATAGTCTCCAGATTGAGTTATACCTAGATCGATTCAGAATTTGATAACTATGTTCACCATTTCCTTTTGTACATAATTATTTTGTCTAGATAGCCTTCCATTTAAAAGTAAAGGTCTCATACAGTAAGGGTTTTAATTCATTCCCAAATGTCATGAGTCATTACTTATAAACAATATAAGTACATTATGGTATCATCTCCTGTATAAGCTTCAGGTAATTCTTCCTAATCACATGCTTCAAGGAGGAGTATCTTCCCTCCTCTTCACCATATATTTGATATGCCTTTACCTCATTCATCATCATCATCATCATCATCATCATCATCATCATCATCATCATCATCATCATCATCATCATCATCATCATTATCATCATCATCACTATTATTATCCTCATTATTATTAACATCATCATCAATATCATTATCATCATCGTAATTATCATCCAACACAATTCAGATCACAAAACCATATGATTTTAACATGAGTGATATGGAATACAGAGTAGTGTCATGCTTAGAAGTGCACTACATTATTAATTAGTGTATTGGTTATCACTAACATCTTCTCCTCTGATAGATAGGACAATATACATCAAATTGCCTACTATCAGGAGGTTGATAGATTGCTCATACTCCTTCTCAGTATGTCACTTCTCCTCACTCAGTCCACAATCATTCATCAGAAATCATAATCATACTTGCATGGATGATAATTAGACATACTTACGTGACTCACAAATGATAAATTCATATATTTAATACCAATGAAATCAAAATTGAATCACCACACGAATGCTTCCACCGAATACACAAGATTATATGATACACACAGAGAACTATTTAACATCCCATGTGCTCGTGTACTGTTTCTATTAAGAATTACACTAATTCCTTCTACTAGTGATTGTACATTGAAAATAGTTCCTTACTACTGAACTAAGTATTCTAGCCTTCTTAATCCTAAGTAAATCACAAACTCCTAAATCACTGCTGATTTAGCTTAAATGCTTAATATGTACAATATACAACCTAGGTTCAATGCTTATGAATTCATAGAAGCTGTCTAACTAGAAGAAAAAATCTCACTATGGTTTAACCTAGTGCACAATTTATCTATGAACTACAACATCTGAATAAAGTGCTTAGTCTCTCCGCAATTAAATTCTAAAGGACTAACCACATGATTACAACGCATCAACTTACCATCTTCTGGGAAGTTGCATGACTAATGTAATATGTATTACAATGTTAGTTAGTTAGTTAGTTAGTCGTGGTTCCAACTTCACGGCAACGGGCTGTCCCCATATTGCTTCGTTCCTGTGCCAGTGAATATCACACAAAATGCTCCTCACTGCCAAAAGTGAACAATGGAACAGACAGGAGTATCGGCAAGCCAACAGTCCGCACAGGTACACTATGCATAATGCCGCCGCCAGAATGCCAACACAAAAGTCCTCCATGAAAAATACAGTTCATCGTTGATGGAAATGGCAGTCACCAGAAAGACTTCATTGACCCGGGTTTTATCCTATATGGCTCGGTCTCTTTCCACAGGACGACCCGCCGAAAACGCAGCACAAAGCACAAACTCCGTAGCTCCAGCGGCGACTCCCAGGAGTCTCCTGAAAAATGCACTCTTCAGCCGAAAAGGCAAACCAGTTAATCCAGCAACAGCCGGCCGCCATCGTTCTGAACATGCAGTTCCCGCTACACACAACCGCGGACAGATGTAAAAGCATTCCAAGTGAAACTCACAGCTCACAATGTCGCGCCACGCACTCACTCAGTAGCAGGGCGACGGAACCATAGCCTCCTTAGTCGCCTCTTACGACATGCATGGTAAGCAACAATGTTACTATTCTGTGCTCCCCCGTATGGGCCCCGGCAACACACAAATATGTTTGTGCCCTAAGTGTCACGATATCCTTGCGCTAATCAACTCTTCCGTTCGTCTTCTTCTTATAGTTTATGTCATGTGGTGTTGTGATCATGTCTGTCCACAGCCTTCCGTCTCTTGTACTGCCAGTCATTTCTGATACTGATGTTCCTTCACGCCATGATATCAAACTAGCCAGCGCATCGTCTCTGACAGGTTCCCCACCTCCGCCTCCTTACTCCAACTTTCCCATTGTGACGACATACTTCAGCTTTCCCCTTCTCATGACATGCCCAAAGAATTTAAACAATGTGCTTTCCTTCAATATAACTGAATGTCTTCTTCACACATAACGTCAGCAGATTTCAGACTCCAGACTTGGTTTTGGGTTTACAAGTTTGCTGGCTGTTTATAGGATGGTACTTCTTTCTTTTTCTCTTGTTGATTTTATAATCTTTAGAGGGTTGGGTTTGTGGGTGCTACCATGCCGCCAGTGGGTCGTCTTCTGTTTTAACGCTTGTTGGTTGTTTTTCTCACACGCATTAACCTTCTACCGGTATGCACGCCATTTTTAAAGCCTCTCCTTCCACGCTGGGAGCTATGGTCATGACCGATGGCGAAGCTCTGTTTACTCTATATTTAGTATATCGTTGTCCGCCTTGGGGTTCCGTGCTTTTTCCAACTTGTGGTTATGCACATTTCATCCCTTTGTGCGCTAATTCCTTCCTTCTTCCAATGTGACTTTGAATATGATGGTGGTGGTTGTTGGCGCTTGTTGTAAATTGAAGGGGCTAGGGGGGGGGAAATTTTGAACAGCGATGTGACGGTTGTAAGATGTATATCACATTTGTATAGACCAGACATCGTGTTTGTATAGACCAGACACATGTTTGTATAGACCAGACACATGTTTGTATAGACCAGACACATGTTTGTATAGACCAGACACATGTTTGTATAGACCAGACACATGTTTGTATAGACCAGACACATGTTTGTATAGACCAGACACATGTTTGTATAGACCAGACACATGTTTGTATAGACCAGACACATGTTTGTATAGACCAGACGACACTCGGGGCTGATGTGGTCAGTGTCACGCCGGCCGCCTTTACTTCCCAAGATATTTCCTGTAGCCATTTTGGGCTGGGTCCACCTGTGAGCCCAGGTCAAGTTTAACAATTCGAATCCGCCCTCCTGCATTTCGAACCCTGACCACCAGTGAGACAGGCGAGTGTCTAGCCACTAGGTTAACGCGGCTTCCATGTCATAGAACTCACCCCAATAGAAAACACGAAAAGTGAACCCATTTGGTCATAATTATTCTTCTTAACGTGAGTCACACAGTGAATACAACACTTCACCAGCTTTCATGTCAACAACAGCCACATCACAATGCGTTTGTTTGTTTCAGTCGCAACTGAACTCCCACACACGGGAGTACCTGACTCTTGATCCAGACTGTGCTTGTGTTCGACACTAACACTCAGACATTCGTTCTCCGTCAGCCATAATGAAATAGCTGCCACATAGAGTCCATCAACTGGAGCTGTGAATACCCCGCTGTCTGCATTAAAGTTTTCGCCAACATTGCAGTCCGTTATCTTGTACTGTCTGATTATAGTGTAGAAAGCAACTTCTTCTGTAAACCACGTCACGGCGTTAAATCCGCATCTAGTTCCTGGAGATTTCATTTCTGTAAAAGAATCAACGCAAGTGTGCTCTCAATTTCAATCTCTGATTAAAAACAAAACTACAATGGCTAACTATTCTTATGCTAACTATCATCATCAGCATAATCATTAAATGTCTTGCCAGGTGCCAGGGGTGAAAATACTTCTCCACATTTCGCGATGTCCAAGAGTATGTATCAATGACTAAGATCACTGTTATCAACGCTTTAATGAAAGGCTGTGAAGAAACATCTCAGTCTATCTTAATTTACACCTTCATCCATCTATCCAGTTGTTACATCATGTTCCAGGTATATAAGAGAGCATGTTGAAACAACTTTATCCATTCATCTATCCAGTTGTCACATTATGTTCAAGGTATATATGAGAGCATGTTGAAACAACTTTATCTTCTGCCCTTTAAACTCCATTGGAGCATAGGCCTGACAACTGCCCATACCAGGCCGTCTGATATTTTGCTTTCCCCATGTCCTCCACATTATTCATTTCTGTCTCTAACTATCTTCTCCGCGTGTCTATATTTCGTGTGTGTGTATGTGTGTGCGTGTGTGTGAGTGATTGTGTGTGTGAATTTGTGTGTGTGTGTGTGTGTGTGTGTGTGTGTGTGTGTGTGTGTGTGTGTGTGTGTGTGTGTGTGTGTGTGTGTGTGTGTGATAATGTATACCTCATCCAAATAGAAAAAGAGACCCATTCTCTGATAACTATTTATACTCTCACACACTTGGTTACTGGAAGTTTTATACAGACATTACGTGTATGTTACACCAACATTCAGTTCCACGTTCTCTAAGAGACATAATGAAATTGATGCCACATAGAGTCCGTCAACTGGAGCTTTGAACATCCCGCTGACTGCATTAAAGTTCTCGTCAACATTAGAGTTCTTTTGTTGTGCGTATTGTTTTATACTGTCTGCAATGTCCTCTTCTGTGATTCATGAATTAACACTATGATTGATTGATTGATTGATTGATTTAGGAACCGACATCACAGCATTCGGGACATTCCCATAAGCGCTCCGTCCCCATCCTCAGCAGCCAGCGAAGAGTTCCAACACTAATAGTTCCAGTAGCAATCTGATTATATGTTCTTCTCGCCTTTCCTCTGAGCCTCGAGCGTCGGCCAGATCCCTCGTCACACCTCTATTAACGCTATATCCACAGCTAGTTCTTGAAGATTTCATTTTATTTTAAAGAATCAATGTGATTTATCTCCCTATTGCGATCACTTGTTAAAAACCTATACTGCTGAACAATACCAATACTAACTATTATCGTCTGCATTAAATGTCTGGCCACTGGACATGGGTGACCATACTCCTCATCATTTCCAGATGTCCTACAGAATGTATCCATCCCTGAGCTCACATGTGTCAACGCCATGATTATATTCTGTCACGTGATGATATGTGTACATACACAAATAATGTTCTGCAGCAGGAAGCTGCTGTGGGTATGTGAAGTGATGGGACCATCACATGTGTGGCCTGAGTGTACGGAGGTATGTGAAGTGTTGGGACCATCACATGTGTGGACTGAGTGCACGTAGGAATGTGCAGTGTCCGTTGCAGGACGTTGCGATCAACCCCAAACCTCAAGTTGATTTACTAGGCAAGGTTATGTTCAGTAGTTTGCCATTTCTTTCTGAACGGGAAATCAACGTTAAAGTTCAACTGACCTGCGTAGGAAATGTACCCCGTACCCCGTCGTGAAAGCACCGGAAGTTTAAGCGCATGTGCATTAAGTCTCCAGGTCACGCAGACCAACACATGGAAGATTCATAATTATAAATGCCATGCCGATAAGCGTGGGAAGGGAGGCGGGTGTCATTTTTCAGCATCTCACACGATCACCAGAGTCGTGGATCAGCTCTGTGTTCTTCTATCAGCCATGCCTTGTTTTGAAGCCATCCACATGTCTTCCCCTTGTTCTTTTCCCCTCAATCTTGCTAGTTGTTACCAAGTTGTCTAATTTATTTCTTCGTATAACATGTCCACAAAATTGTGACTGTCTACGTCTAATTTCTCTAAAGAGTTTACGGGTTTCATTTGCTTCTTCTAAGACTTGCTCTTTAGGTTTTCTGTCTGTCCATAGTACTCTTTGCATTTCCCCCAGAAACCACATGTCCGCTGCCATTAGATGTTATTCAACTTGTCTGTTCATTGTCCATGTTTAACATCCATACAGAAGTACAGGTTCTATGTAGCACTTCAAGACTTCGTTTCAACTCCGTGGCAACTGACATCATTTTACTGGTCAGTTTGTTTTCTATCTTGCAAAAGGCTACCTTTCCCATAGCGATTCTTGTTCTAATCTCTTCAAGACACATCCCATCAGATGTTATGACTGTTCCAAGATAGTTGTTCCGATTCACGTGTTTAAGAATATTCCCATTTACCCGTATATTACATTGTGCTATTCTTTCCTCTTAGTGACGACAATAATGCATGTATTCTTGCCATTTGATTATAACCCTAGTTCAGTGGTTCTCAACCTTTTTTGGCCCGTTCCCCCCTTCACCATATTTTCAGAACGTCATTCCCCCCCCCCCCCCTCCAACTTTCCAAAATTGTCAGCCTCAAAAGGTGCATTAAAAATAACATGCCTATAATAGTGAAAATATGTATTTTCTTCCATAGTTGTACATAACCTTCACATGTAAAGATACATTTTATAGTGTAGCTTTCTACAGTTAATAGCAAATGAATATGCTGATGGATATTAAAACTTAAATAGAAGCATTTTTATATTAGCAATATTTTATTAAAACACCACATTAATCATACTACAATAAACAAACAGTTAAAACGTCAAAGAATTGTAGCTTAATATACGACACCAGGATGCCAGAAAATTGTGCTCCATCAAACAAAATGCTCATTACAAAATCTGGATATTGTAGATTCGTAACTTAAATGAAAATTGTAATCAATGAGAACACTGTGATTGTTTTTCCCGCAGCAATTCTGAAATACGCGGAGGAGTGCTTGAAAGGGCACAATGGAGATCGTTTTCAACATCTAATCTGTTGCATCGTTTAGTTTTAATTTCTAGCAGAGCTGAAAAGCCTGACTCACAAAGATATGTTGACGCAAATGGAAGCAATGCACGGATTGCTTTTTCAGCCACTTTTGGGTATGAACCGCACATTAAAGGCCAAAATTCTGTGATTAGTTTCTCACTGAACACATCCCTTGCCTCCGAATCATTTTTCAGCTCCTGAAATTCATCTTGACAATCATCAGAAACTTTTTCAACTGATAATTTGAATGGGTTTCGCACCAAATCCAGCTCATCATCACTAAGTTCAGGAAAATATCGCTCAAATTCATTTTTTAGCGCTGTCAAATGCTGCACAATTTCATTTTTTGCAAATTGTGGAAGTACTTGGTCTTTACCATCAACAACGAGAACGGATGACAGCTTCTCAAACATTGCAACATTTGTCATATTGACCTTTCTTTTCCAGTTTTCCAGCTTGCTCATAAAAGCTCTCAAGGCATCCACAAATTGTATGATATTTGAATTCCTTCCTTGCATCTGAAGATTGAGTTTATTCAACTGCTCAAAAATATCAACTAAATAGGCAAGGCGCTTGATCCATTCCTCATCATTCAGCCAGGCGAAAAAGTCCATCTTACCCTGAACTTCAAAAAATAATTTGAGCTCGTCTCTCAGCTCATATACTCGCGCAGTTACATTTCCTCTTGACAGCCATCGAACATGTGTGTGGAAAAGAAGCAAATGGTGGCCTGCATCCATGTCAACGCATAACTGCTTAAAAAGCCATGAGTTGAGAGCTCCTCCTTTGATAAAATTCACTATCTGAACGGTTTGATCCAAAACCTTCCCCAAAGGAGCTGGAAGTGTTTTGGAGGCCAGTACTTGACGATGGATGATGCAATGAATGCCTTTTACTTTTGGGGCACGTTTCTTCACACTAACTTGAAATCCTGATTTGGTCCCCAACATAGCTGGTGCTCCATCTTTACAGCACCCACACATATTATCCCATAAAAGATTTTCTGATTCAAGGAAAGATGAAACCTTTTCCAAAATATCAGAGGCCATGGTAGTTGTTTCAAGAGGAGAACAAAAAAGAAGTTCTTCTTTAAATGATCCTAAATGCACATACCTTGCAAACACTATCAACTTAGAACATGATGCCACATCAGTCGATTCATCAATTTGAATTGAATAGAGCCCAAATGCTGCAGACTTGATCTCTTGCACAACTTGATCTTTGATGTCATTGGCCATATCGCTGATCCTCCTTTGAACAGTGTCGTTTAATAGTGAAACCGCTGCAAGTTTTTTCTCTGATTTATTTCCCAACACAATTTCTACCATCTTGAGACAACAAGGTTTGATCAAAGATTCCCCGATTGTATGTGGTTTTTTCTGCTTCGCTATATCCAGTGCTACGACATAGGAAGCTTCAGTAACCTTTTGGTTTGTTTCTTGGAATACCCCTATTAAATCCAGTCTCATCCTTTTGACAGCATTCCCAAGACATTCAAAATAGGTTTTGTCCTTGTCCTTGTATTGAGGATGAACATTCAACAAATGATTCCTCAACTGTGTCGGTTTCATAGAATCATTTGACAAACTTTTACTACAAATAACACACTGAGGTCGTTCTTTTCCGTTGATGACGATATTTGTGAATCCATAATTCAAATAAGACAGGTCATACTTTCGTTTCTTGACACTCATCATGGGCTTCAGATTCTATAAATATAAAACGATAAAGTCAAGACACACATAAACACCCACAGACGTGCACGCGCACGCACGCACACACACACACACACACACACACAATATTATATTGCATATCCTATTTACAGTACATCGCTGTCAACACCAGCATTTTACTGCTGTTGTTGCTGTCTGGGCAAGTTTTACGTTCAGTAGTTTGTTCAGTTCAGTAGCAATATATATATATATATATATATATATATATATATATATATATATATATATATATATATATATATATATATATATATATGCCAGTCTCCCTGATGAAGTAGTTAAGGGTGCTGTTCGTAATCCCGTATACCCAGGTACGAAACACAGCTGCGCGAGATTCGCCAGCGGATCGCGTTGCATCAGTTTCTTATGGAAAAGTATGTGAGCCGGACGTTCAGAAAGCAATAGCAAACCATTGAACATAAAACTTGCCAAGAAATCAACAGCAGCTGTAAAATTCTGGTGTTGACTGCAATGCCCTGTAAATAGGATATGCAATATATATATATATATATATATATATATATATATATATATATATATATATATATATATATATATATATATATATATATATATATATATATATATATATATATATCCACGAGTCAACTTACGTCTTAAAAAGACAAGTCTCCTTACCTCCGCAAAAATAATAATTTGAAAAGCTGAGACGTGTAGAGTCGTAAACAATGGAGGGATCTCGGTAATCGGTTTCTGTTTTAATGCGATCTTGAAATAATCGGGAAATTTAACATGATGAGTACTCTAAACCTCATTAAAACGGAGAAGCAATAACAAACAATACGTAAGTTACCGCAAATAAAATCTCTGGTAAAATACGGACCCTAAATTATAGAGGCTAGGTAGAAGGAAAAGAACCGTATATTATGGAGGGAAAACAATATCAAGTAATCGGTTCTTGTATTAACGCGATCTTGAAATAATCGGGGGATTTAACGTCACGAGTACGCTTAATATTCCGATCATGTTTTGTGTGGTCCTGAAGCCAATTTGACAATGTCTTCATTCCCCCCCCCCTCCCCCCATGGAAACCCTCAAATTCCCCCCTAGGGGGGAATTCCCCACCGGTTGAGAACCACTGCCCTAGTTGTTCACTAAGTACAATAACCGTGGCTACCAGATGCTGCAGATCCTGTTCATTTTCTGCAATCAATACTATATCATGTGCATATCTAATGCCATTGATGTTATGTCCCCAATTGCTGATTTCTCTCATATCTTCCAAATGTCTACACGTATTTTCACTGTATAGGGAAAAATTATCTGGAGACATTGCACATCCTTGTAGCACACATCTTTTAATAAGATGATATTGGCCATCATCATTATCAATCCTTGTTACAGCTTATTGTTACCAATATATTGTATTACACGCCCACAGTCTTTCCCATCAATTGTAGATCTGCAAGCTTCATCATCTTGTTGACATGTCCTACTTTATCGAAAGCCTTAGTCCAGTCAATAAAGCAAAGATGTAGGCTTTTGGTTACTTCTATTAACGTTCGTGGATTATTGGGTGGTAAGGTTTGCTGACCTCTACATGGAGGATTAGGTGGTCAGTATTTAGCTCGCTGACCTCTACATGGAGGATTAGGTGGTCAGTATTTAGCTCGCTGACCACTACATGGAAGATTAGGTGAACATTTGTCCATGCCATGATGAGATGCTGTCTGGAATCTTCCCTCACTGTCTAGATCTTTGTCCATTAATCTGTCCAGCTATTACAGTATGTTCCCTTTTTTTCTTCCACAAGAGTGTAAGCCGAAACAGCTGTGCAACAACAGAACCAAAACACCAGCTCCATTAAAATATCTGAAAACAAAGATGAGTGGAGAGTCGTGATCGCCAATGTCTGCTCCAGACCAGACACATAAACAACAACAGCAGCAGAAGCAGCAACAGCAACAACAACAACAACGGCGACGATGACGACGACTACGACGACAACAAAGAAGAAGAAGACGACGACATTACAGAGATAACTGTATAGAAGATGTCAGAGTTACCTAATTGTTGTACTCTCGGGGAAATATCTGCTACTTCCTCGATTAACTGCGACAGCTGTAAAGATAACAGACTTGATATACTATACTATACTATACTAATCTATACTATACTAATCTATACTATACTAATCTATACTGCACTGTTCTGTTATACCATATATAGTCATGATGTTACTGTGTCTAGCACGCTTGCCTACCAGATCCGGAGGTAAAGAGTTCGAATACCGTTGGATGAGGGCATATTTTCAGTGATCTGGACATCCAGGTGGACCCAGCCTAAAATTGGTACAGGAAATGTCCTCGGACGTAAAGGCGGCCGGTCTGATATTGACCACGTCATCCGGCGAGCGTCGATTGCTCTGTGAAAATATCGGGCTATCACCATTGTCGTTGTGATGACGTACTCCAGCTTCCCTTTCTCATGACGTGCCTACAGAATACGAGTGACCAGTTCTTTTTGAGAGTTAACTTCTTTCAAGATTTCTTCCTTGCTCTTTCTGTCCGTTCACTGTATTCTCATCATTCTTCTATACAACCACATCACCTCAGCTTCCTCATCATGCATCACTTGTCAGTCAATTATCCATGGATTGTCCAAGGATTGGCTCAATGTAGCTACTACGTTATCTGTTACCGAACGTTGCCGGAGATGATTCTTATGGCGATTTCAGCTTTCTTGTTAGTGTACCCCGATATTAAGGACATATAGAGTACTCGTGATGTTAAATTCACCGATTATTTCAAGTTCGCGTTAAAAAAGGGACCAATTACATTATATAGTTTTTCCCTCCTCGGTTTACGTGTGTACATCTCGTGTTTCTGAAATTCGTTTCTCACACAGAGATACAGAGTGACCTTTTCAGACGTAAGTATAAGCACAAATCACGTTTTATGTAGATGTATTTGTTTGTTCTAATATGTGTTATTAGATTATCGTCCATTTTTATGTAAATCTTGTCATTTTCGACTATTAAAGTCGGGAGGCAGATCCCAAACGAAAATGATGAAAATTGCATGCTCTGATGTGATATTTCAATGGCCGGAAATAGCCGTTTCCTTGTCAGCGATGACTATGTAATATTGTTATGGAACATTCACAGCGATTTGAATGCCAATGAATGCATTATTGCATTCAACGTCAAATTTAGCATTTGTGTATAAATTTTCATCACTCTGCATGGGCGGGATCATTGATAATTTTTAATCTTTCCAACGGAACATCTTTTGTCAAAATTCAAATATCTACGGCAATCTACGCTGGCTGACAAGTCTCGACGCGCGACGTCTGAGTGCGGCCTGACGTCATCACGGCATGGCGTGATGTATACATCTGAGTGTCTGGGTGTTTATATATAAACTGGGAGAGTTATAGTCTCTTGTGCGTGTTAATCTCCTTGACGACCAGCAGTTGTGTGAGTGTGTAGGTAGCGCACAAAAAGTGGAAAGGTCAAAACCGTTTTCTTTCTATCTTCCTTGTAAATTATAAACTTACACACAAACATTAATATCTCGCTTTAAAATTGACCCACAGACTTGAATAGGCTATCGTTGGTTTTGCTTTTTCAAGAGCTATCCAACTATGCAGGTTATATAATTAAAAAGCAATTTAGAAAAAGTTACTAAAGTGGCTAGCTCAATGTAGCCCCAAAGAACTCTTTTCTTCACTTCGATTTGCAAAGGTGAATTGCAGAGAATATTCTTCATCTTGTGAAATGCTACCTTTGGTCTATTCTACATTTGAATTCCTTAACGCCACTTCTATTTGTATTTATTAAAGTACCTCAATAATTAAATACATTGACTTCTTTCACAGGTGTTTCGTTCACTTTGATGTTGCTTTTAATAAATAATTGTAATTTGCCGAGAAGCAGTTTCCTGCCATCGGTCTGTGATACGATAGGACCATCACATCCTGTAAGCCTGAATGTACGGAGACATAGGTGGCCAATCTGTCCCTGACTTTAGTGTAAGCCTGAATGCACGGAGACATAGGTGGCCAATCTGTCCCTGACTTTAGTGTAAGC
>JACEFZ010017231.1:0-12500 GCA_014155875.1 Cepaea nemoralis
CCTTGTTTATTTCTAGTCTTTGCTGTTGTATTATGTTTAGTATTTGTTGTCCCCAGTAACATTGGTTATTGTCGGTCCCATTCATTGATGTTGTTACAGTCCAACAGTGTGATCTTTTGTCTGGGGTATACAACAGTATGTATACCCTCCGCTCAAAGAATTCCTGGAAATCTTCTGTCTAATTTTCTATCCCTTTCTTTTGTTAACTGGAGGGAATATATAAGGTGCTCTTTTTCTCTTTCTTCTTATTATCTTTTCTTCTCTGGCCTACTAAAAGTCAGTGTTGCGCTTCTTTGTCTTTGAGCACCCAAGAATAGGAAACTTATGTCCTCCTATCCTTGATATTCATTTTTCCTGTTACATAACTAACATTCTAATGCAATTTTATCTATCATCTCTTGCAGTGGCATTCCATCTTCAATCATCAATACTGTCGCCACCAGTATATTGCAGGTTGATTACATGATGCCGACCAACTGATATTCCTGGCACATCTTGCGTGTATCTCATCATTAGTTGATTGTAAACATCGAGCAGACAGAGTGATAGTTTACAGCCCTGTCTATTACCTTGTTTAATTATCACGTTCGATGTCAATTCTTAGAGCTACTTTTTGTTGGCTATATGTTTTTTTTAAATTATTTTCAGATCTTCACCATCAATGTATACTTGTCCAACATTCTTATTAATTCTTCAAGTTAACCTTATCAAATACTTTAGTGTAATGGAAATATAAATCTCTATCCATTTCATTCACTCTTTCTGTTAATGTTCTCAAGAAGCGTATTATGTTTATTGTGGCTTTACCTTCTATAATCGACACATCCCATCCCGGATGTAAGATTTTATTTTACTTTTTATTCTTCTCATTATAATTCTCATCAAAATTTTAATGACATGACTCGTTTAACTACCTGTGCAAATTTCTCCACATCCATGGACCAGATTTTGTTGGCAGACCTGGCCGAGACACAGAATTCCGCGGAAAGTCCATTCGGATACAGTCAGACTGCAGCTGGTACCATCAGTATTTGGACTCTTCCCTGCTTGTTGAAGATGAGCACAGAGCGTCTATGGGAATGTCCAAGGTGCTGTGATGTCGGTTCTGGCTCAAATAAATTTAACTCGTTTATCGAGCTGTGTTTTTTTTTCCGGCTCGCTTTGAACTAAAGCGTAGACCATATGTTTATAGAGCTTTGTTTTTTGCGTGTGCATTAGCTTTCCCTATTACCAGTGTACCTTGCCTTCAGGCGAACACACTCCGACTTCTGAGGTACTTGAAACTAACGTCCCCAAGTCGCCCATGTCCTCCCCGTATTATTCATGTCTGCGTCTACTTCTTTTGGGATGTCTTCCTCTATTTTTTTTTCCCCTGTAGATACCAGACAACGGCCTGTCTTGTTATACTATTCTTAGATTGCATAATGTGTCCTATTCAGGGTCAGCGACTTTTCTTTCCTTCTTGATTCACCGGTGTTTGTCTAGTTCTCTCCAAGAGCGCCACGTTGGTGATTCTCTCATACCATTTTAGTCCTTCTGTTTTGCACAAGGACCAATTAACGAATGTGTGTAGTTAATTAGTCATATTATTAGTCGTTCTCCATGTTTCTGATCCATATAGTTGTGCTTATTTAACGGTAGAATTAAATATTCTATGTTTGGTGCGCAGTTTGATTTAATACTCTGTAGTGCAGTCAATAACAGTCTAATATAATGATGCCATCGCATCTCATCTCATCAATTAACCTCGAACATGAATTCTTTTGGTACCATGATAAACGCGTCAGTAATCAAACACAAGTCGGTCTCCCTGGCCTATGGATTAGCGTCTTTCTCCGTAATCCCGTATACTCGCCGCATCGGTAACTTACGGGTTATGTGAGCCGGTCGCTCTGAAAGCAATGGCAAAATACTGAGCGTAATCTTGTCTAGTACAGCAACAGCAGCTGAAAAATGCTGGTGTTGACTGCAACGTTCTGTAAGGGATATGCAACATTTTAAAAAAAATCAAACACAGACGCCACAAATAATATGTTGTAGGATTTATTGTCTGGCATATTCGTGAGGAAATGAATAATACTTAACTCGCTTCTTATGATATATAACTCTACAGTATGCAACTGACGAGACCCAGCGAAACATGCCAGGCAATAAATCGTGCAACATATTGTTTGCGGCTTCTGTGTTTACATTCACTTAGGGAATACTTGTTTTGGGTAATCAGAGATCTCCGCGCTCTCTGTCCTCAACAACATGTGCAAGTGTGAATACTCACTTCTGCTCAGCTTGGTGTTGTTCTTCGTTGTATGAGCATCAAAACCAAATAATAAAATAGGAGAGCGGCATTAAACTAGCTGAAATCAGCCGCATGTACGGGAAGTGGCCATCCACGATAAGTTCCATTGTAGCGAAAAGGGAAACAACACAGGAGGCTAATGTAGCGAAAGGCGTGAATGTGCTAACGAAACCAGAGATCGCAAACAATTGAAGATGTCGAACAGTTTATTATTAATTTGGCAAAATCAAAAACAGTTAGATGGTGATTCTGTTTAGGAGACACTCATCCGTGAAATAACAAAAAACAAACAAACAAACAAAACGAAAAAAAAAAAAAAAACTTTATGCCGAATTTATTCAGAAAATGCCTGGGTCTAAGTGCTAAGTGTACTACCGTTTTTTTTTTTTGGGGGGGTATGTATTTTGCAGTGTCTAGAATGAATTAGTTCGATTTACATTGATTCATATGAAAATAATTGCCTCCGTTTTCGTCGGTTTCGGATGTCGCCGATTGGTTTCGGACGGATTATCGACGAAAACCGAGGTTTTACTTTATATTTAGTGTAAAGTATTTAACCCACTGTCTGTCAAAATTATATCTGACTCGGTCTGGGATGACTTAGTTGACAGCCTTTCTTTGGTATCTCATCTCGCAGATGTTGATTTTGCACATATGTGAATTTGATAAAGTCCAAATCTGACCTTGGCAGCATTGGGTTTGTGTTATTATGTTGTTTATTATCTGTCGTTTTGTCAACATAGGTGTATGTGAATGCCTCAGTGTCGGTGACAGTTGATACATAAGTAAACTACTGAATGTACCACTGCCTAGTAAATTGCAAACAATGCTGTGGTTGATTGTAACGTCATGTAAAGGACAAGCAAGTATCTTAATATAACAATGACTACAATCACAGTCAAATGTAATGATACAATATAATAAACGTTGAAATCACATTGCAAAAAAACAGACGAGAAATAAATTAACTGATTCAGTGCCAAACAAAAAAGTAGGTTTGGATCAAACATGGTACACAATTAAATCAACAAGTATTATAATGTAAATGTCCGTTCACTGAGCACTGAATTTGCGGTAGATACCTAGAAACAAAGTAAATAACACGATGACTCTGGTATGGCGACATATCGTCCTTCTGTCCAAATGGCATGTCACATTTGGCGATATATTATCCTTCGGCAGTGAATCAGTGAATCAGTATTCATTGGAAGATAACTGCATTAATTATTAATGAGTGGACACACTAAAATAACAGAAACACCACATGCCTGGCTGGTCATGCGTGGTGACACCATGTCTATGAAGCCTTTTAATCTGAGGTAGCAGGTTTAAAACCCTGTGCCTACAGTTTTCAATCTGTATGATGGCTCACGTGCACTGCACTGCACTGTTCAATGTCTTCTATGAGTTCGAATTAACGCATGAGAATGTATTTCTCATTTCATTTTAAAGGTTCCCCAAGGATTAAGTTAAAGTTAGAGCCTAAAAAAACAGAAACACCATTGATATGAAAACACACGGATATTTAAAGAAACAAAAAAAAAAACACCACAATCGATTTGAAAACACATGGAAAGTAAAGATAAGAACCACCGGTAGATGTGAAAACACACTGAAATCATCAACGCTACTAGCAAGTGGCAGTCTTTCCTTCGCAAACGAATACTCATTTAAAATACATCCGGTTTAATTCAATATCAGAAGCTGATTAATGCGATTTTCGCGCCGACTTCAGAAATGTACTCAGGAGGGTTGTGCATACGGGTATTGTAAAGTAAAGTAAAGTAAAGTAAAGTATAGTAAAGTAAAGTAAAGTAAAGTAAAGTAAAGTAAAGTGAAGTGAAGTAAAGTAAAGTAAAGTAAAGTAAAGTGAAGTAAAGTAAAGTAAAGTAAAGTAAAGTAAAGTAAAGTGAAGTGAAGTGAAGTAAAGTAAAGTAAAGTAAAGTGAAGTGAAGTAAAGTAAAGTAAAGTAAAGTAAAGTAAAGTAAAGTAAAGTAAAGTAAAGTAAAGTAAAGTAAAGTGAAGTAAAGTAAAGTGAAGTGAAGTAAAGTAAAGTGAAGTAAAGTAAAGTGAAGTGAAGTAAAGTAAAGTAAAGTAAAGTAAAGTATAGTAAAGTAAAGTAAAGGACCTTATACAAGCTTTAAGGCGTGTAGGGTATACTGTTCTAGCCACATAATTGTACCGTCCATTCAGCGACTGGCTGGTGATACGACCAATATCTCACCGGCCGCCCTTCCTTCCCATGATATTTTCTGGTACCCATGGCCGGCTGGCCCGACCTGGTAGGCCAGTTACATTTTTGTATGCATCGCCTCTATAAAGGGATTCGAACGTATGACCCCCCCCCCTAACCAGCAGGTCAGCTTGCTAGCCAGTACGCCACAGCGACTCCTGAATATAATCATCATCATCAAGTGTCATGACAGCCGACAGAGGTGTTCATGTTACTCCACAGATCTCGGTCTTCGGTTCTCTGGATCAACTCTGCTGATGATATTCCTCCATGCCACCGTCTCAATACATCCAGCATCATTTCTCTTGGTCTGCCTCTCTTCCCCTCGATCTTTCCAGTTGTCACAATGTTCTCCAATGCCTCTCTTCTCATCACATGACCAAAGAAAGATGTTTTGTCTCTTTCTTATTGTTGTATTTAATGTTCTAATGTCACTGGTCTCTTTCAGGCAATCGTTGTTAGTTACTTTCGTAATCCATGGAATTCGCAACATTCGTCTCAGGAACCATATCTCTGTTGCTTCCAAGTTCTTCATAATTTGTTCATTTACATTCCAAGATTCACAGCCATACAGCAAAACCGGTTCTATATAGCATCTCAGCACTCTCTTTCTTCCATTCAATAATATTAACTTTTGTTGTGTGCATAAGACACTCTTCATTTTGCTCTATTCTGCTCTTAATCTCCGTTGTGCATCTCCCGTCTGATGTTATAAATGCCCCTAGATGTTCAAGATTATCCACGTGGTTAAGAATGTTAACTTCCATTTCTGTTTCACATTTTGGAGTCACCTTTTCTTTGATATCACCATTGTTACTGTTTTCTTAATATTCAAGGAGAGTCCTTTCTTTGATATCACCATTGTTACTGTTTTCTTGATATTCAAGAAGAGTCCGAATATAATATGTCTTCTAAATATGTTGCGTGTACTTTTGCAGAACTCCGCAGTCAACCTCATGCTCATTTTCTATGCAATTTTACGTTCAGTAGTTTGCCATGGCTTTCTGAACGAGAAGTCAACGTTTACGTTTAGTTGACCGGTGCAGGGAATGAACCCACTACCTGCCATCAGCACAAGGAAGTTTAAAACTTCTACTTGTATTAAAATAAAATTTTTAAAAAAAGAGAGAGATCAACAGATAAATTAAATCACCAGCAATAAATGTAGCTCGTCATCATAACATGATACACAAGAAGAGTTGTGTGTGTGCACGTTTGAACTCCCGAGAATTTATTGCATGAACTTAACAAAAATAAACACACCAGCGGGTAAATAAACAAATACATACGTATTCCATGTGAAACAAGTTAAAATGAGTGAGCAGCAGAATGACGAACGCCGGTAGCGACAACACAGAAGAGCCGCTGTATCCCAGAGCTAACTGTGGCGGCGTCAGACGTAACGCTGCAAGTTGCCTCCCAGGAAACCCCGGTGTTGACGCGTGCGTGTGTATGTGTGCCAGTATTCATGTCCTGCCAGTCAGGAATCTAGTCTGCTTCTCGCCGCCTTCGTACATTCTTGAGTTCATATCGGCATTAAGTTGAGACTGAGCCGCGCGTCTATGGAACTTCACTTTTTTTTTTCATTTTGTTGTTGTTTTTTCTTTTCAAACGAGCGCCGGGTGACCCGACAGTCAGTTCCCACGGTGACGTGAGTACGAGGTGAGGAGCGCCGTTCTTAAGCTGCAGATGCGCATTCACATCACTCGCTGCTGATGTTTTTTCTATTACCACGTAATATACCATTTCCCCGTTGTTGTTGTTTTTTTTTTTTTGGGGTAGAAAACGTGATGCCAGGAACCAGCCCACGAGCAGAACTAATTACCCCTATCATAAGTTGGAAGTCTCTGAGGCGAAGTGTCTGCCCTGCCTGTCTAGTGCTCCGAAAGTAGTGGGTTCGATTCTGGACCACGTCGCTCGGTCCACGAGTGCATCTGTCTCGGAGACTCATGGGGGTCATCGCTGGAGCTACGGCGATAGAGCTTTGTGCGATGTTATTGGCAGAACACCCTGCGGAAAGAGACCGGGTCATATGGGATAACACCCGGTGCAATGAAATCGATCCTCTGACTATGTAAACCCATGTTTATCATAAGTATTTAGTTCACGTGTGATCATAGGTAGGCAATCCACATTGTGTGCATATGCAATAAAATAAAGTAGGCAATTCATAGTGTGTGCGTATGTAATAAAAGAAAGAAGACAATCCACATTGTGTGCATATGTCATAAAATAAAGTAGGCAATCCACATTGTGTGCATATGTCATAAAAGAAAGTAGACTATCCGTAGTGTGACGTATGTCATAAAAGAAAGAAGGCATTCCATAGTGTGTGCGTATGTCATAAAAGAATGTAGGCAATCCACATTATGTGCATATGTCATAAAAGAAAGTAGGCAATCCACATTATGTGCATATGTCATAAAAGAATGTAGGCAATCCACATTATGTGTATATGTCATAAAAGAATGTAGGCAATCCACATTATGTGCATATGTCATAAAAGAATGTAGGCAATCCACATTATGTGCATATGTCATAAAAGAAAGTAGACAATCCATAGTGTGTGCATATGTCATAAAGAAAGTAGGCAATCCAACATTATGTGCATATGTCATAAAAGAAAGTAGACAATCCATAGTGTGTGCATATGTCATAAAAGAAAGTAGGCAATCCACATATTGTGCATATGTCATAAAAGAAAGTAGACAATCCATAGTGTGTGCATATGTCATAAAAGAAAGTAGGCAATCCACATTAGGTGCATATGTCATAAAAGAATGTAGGCAATCCACATTATGTGCATATGTCATAAAAGAAAGTAGACAATCCATAGTGTGTGCATATGTCATAAAAGAAAGTAGGCAATCCACATTATGTGCATATGTCATAAAAGAAAGTAGACAATCCATAGTGTGTGCATATGTCATAAAAGAAAGTAGGCAATCCACATTATGTGCATGTGTCATAAAAGAAAGTAGACAATCCATAGTGTGTGCATATGTCATAAAAGAAAGTAGACAATCCATAGTGTGTGCATATGTCATAAAAGAAAGTAGGCAATCCACATTATGTGCATATGTCATAAAAGAAAGTAGACAATCCATAGTGTGTGCATATGTCATAAAAGAAAGTAGGCAATCCACATTATGTGCATATGTCATAAAAGAAAGTAGGCAATCCACATTATGTGCATATGTCATAAAAGAATGTAGGCAATCCACATTATGTGCATATGTCATAAGAAGTTGAAGTTTGTTGCATGCCCTTTACAGCATATTGTAAGTCAACCCCAGCATGTACTGGCTGTTTGTGATTCATTTGGCAATGTTAGTACAGTAGTTTACCATTACTTTCTGAAAGGCCGTCGCCTCGTACTATAGAAATCAAAGCGAAGCATTCTGCTTCCAAATTGCCCGCAGCTGACTCGATGAGTTGAGAATTATGACATTACATATCCTACTATCTTCTAAGCCACAGTGCCGGTTCACGAGAAGTAGAACATTCGACTTATCTGGACATTTCATGAGAAGTAAACAATTCGATTTATTTAGACACTTCATGAAAAGTACTCATTCTACCTTATGTGGGGACATCAGGAACAGTAATCAATCCAGATTGTTTGGACATATCGTAAGATGTAGGCAATGGACATTATTTGAACGTGTATATGTTGCCGCTCAGCTGTAACAAACATCTTGTACTTACGCCCACACAAAAAAGACAGTATGCAACGAACGAACCAATCAACCAAGCGACTAACCATCCAACGAACGAATGAATAAGCAAAGTTAAAAATGTGAAAACAGGAAATGGGTGGGAGGGGGGGGGGGGGGGGGTGAAGGCGAAATAGTACAAGGCAGAACTGTATACAGATTTTTCCGGTTTCAAGATGGCGACGGACGGTCGTGTTGTTTTGTGTTCGTTAACTTTTTCGCGTAGGGGATGGATTTATTCATCTCTTGCGTGTAATTGGTGTGCCAGGATGTAAAACCAGGAGTTTCTACTCAAGATCTGCGCGGGTGCTACGGAGTTCGTGCATCGAGCGAAGCCATCCTTGAGTGAATTTTCAGCAGCGTGTGTGGTTTTCTCAGTCTGTGGTTACGTTTTTTCAACATGGCGGAACAACGTGTGTTTTTCGTGCGGTCAGCAGTCAACATACCGAAGCGGCGTGGTAGCCGCGCAGGGATAAAGAAGCAAGGTAAGCGTGGGGGTTTGAGGCGTTTTAGACTCAAGTGTCACCGTCTAGGACTCAGGAATATCCGTATTCTATATTGGAACTGTGCCAGTGTAAAACAACGGGGCTCTAATTTAGAAACCCTAGTTTACAGGAACGACATTGTAGCACTCCAGGAGACGAGACTGGGCGATTAGCTACTCCAAATTGCCGGCTTCAAATGTTTCTACAACAGTCGACATCTGGGAATGGCGATTCTCGTTCGCGACAGCATAGTGGCGTCAGAGCTAGACATGTCCAGTTGGGACAGTGACGATATACAAATACAGGCGTTGAGAGTTCATTCCAGTATACCATTCTTGTTGGTTAATGTTTATGCCCGCAATGCCAGTGTGGACGCCCAGAAGTGGCAGTGCTTAAGTGGCATATTAGGCCACGAGAGAAATTTTATTTTCTGTGGTGACTTCAACGCTAAAGGCAGATCATGGGGAAACACTTCCTCCAATACACAGGGGGAGGAGCTCGAGACTGCACTGGAAACCATCGACCTGGTTTGTATCAACAGTGGCTGTGTCACCAGGACAGCAAGCCGTCCGGGCGATGAGGACAGTGCTATTGATCTGGCGCTAGTTTCACCTTCACTCACTACAGTGTGTAGATGGGGTGTCCTAGAACACCATGGCAGCGACCACCACCCTTGCAGCATACTGGTGGAGAAAGGCAGAACCGAGGGTTTCAGATATTCTGTATCATGGCATAATGAGGTGAAGTGGCTTGTTCCCTTTCTCGTCTTCTTTCCTTTATAGACAATATCCTGAAAAGTCCGAAAATTGAATGGTACCTATGTTACGAAGTTGTGTCGACCCCCCAGAGAAGTACTGGTCAGGAAAAATATAATCAGGGCACATTTGGGATTTAACCTGAGCTAATGAACTAGATGGTGGGTGCACTAGAGAAGCTGATAGGGAACGGTACTGGTAATGTCATCATCAGGGTCGGAAGTGGGTTCAACGTCTGAACTCGTCGCTTGTCAAAGTGAGGAGAGATTGGCCACTTATTCCTCCTTGCTCCCAGGTCACAAAATATGATCGTGCTGTCACATCACAGACTCATGGCTTCGGGATCATTTTTTTTATTTTATTTTAAAAACGAAATGGTATGACTATATTTAAGAACAGTCATAACATGTGAAGGGAGATGCCTTGAAGAGATTAGAACAAGAATTGTTATGGCGAAGGTGGCCTTTTGCCAGATGAAAAACATTCTGACCAATAAAAAGATGTGATGTCAACTGCAACGAGAAAAAGAGTGTTGAAGTGCTACATAGAACCTGTACTTTTGTATAAATGTGAAGCGTGGACAATGAGCAGACAAGCTCAAAAACATTTGATGGCTGTAGAAATGCGGTTTCTGAGAGAAATACAAAGAATGCCATGGACAGACAGAAAAATCAATGAGCAAGTGAAAATCGTTAACTAATTAGAGAAATTAGTGAAAATCGTTAACTAATTAGAGAAATTAGACGTAGACGGTCACGATGTTTGGACACGTTATGAGAAGAAATGGATTGGAGAACTTAATGACAACTGGCAAGATTGAGGGGAAAAGAACAAGGGCAAGGCAGAGAAGTAAATGTCTGGATGGCTTGGCCATGTGGTATAGTAGAGACAAGAACACAGAGCTGATTCACGACTCTGGTGATCGAGTGAGATGGCGAAACATGGCCGCCTACGATTAACGGCATGACACATGATGATATCCCTAGAGAATGTAACCAAACATTTTCAACAAAAGCACGTTTCAATCAGTAGACGCTAGTGCACAGCAACACTCCGGAAAACAAGGAAACCCATCATCTCAACCTCCAATTCATTTCAAACTGCAAAACATCACAATGAGCTAACCCAAGTTATGACAAATTTAAAACTTCACAACTTGCTCATCTCATCTCATCATTTTCCTCTTGTACCTTGGGATGTCGAGGTGAAGTATAAACAGTGGGAGAATGCCCGCTTATGGGCTTCATGTATCGATATTTCCATGGACTCTGTTATTCCCTACGTCCATCGTTTACGTGGTCGGCCTCTTCCTCTGCTTCCCTATTATTTAAAACTTGCTTCTCACCATTATCATCATCTCATCTTATTTCACTTGTACCTTGTGGTGTCAAGGTGAAGCATAAATACCGGGAGAATGCCCGTATGTGGGCTTCATATATCGAGATTCCCGTAGACTCCGCTTTTCCCTATGATAATATATATATAAATACTCCTTTCGGGACAAAATCGACGAATCACACCCATATCGGAAACAATACTGAACATAAAGTCACAATCAGGTTATCATTTAAATTGTTGCATGTCCTGTGATGGAGATTACAATCAACCTCAGCTGATTTTATCGACAGTTTTACGTTCAGTAGTTTGCTATTGTTATGTACACGAGAAGCAAACATCTGGCATCGAGAAGTCACCAAGACGTCCAACAGCTCGTCGTGTGTAATGGCAATGACTACTTTACCGTCAGAGCACAGGAAATGTAAGTGCAGGTGCGTTAAACCTCTCGACAACGCTTACCTCTGGTAAGGTAACTAAAGCTTTCAATTGTTACGTTGTCGGTTAGGTAGTAAAAATATTAACACTACAATAATAAACACCATTAAAAGTATATCTGGCTGGAAAACTAAAAGACGCCATGAAAGACACATCAATAAATCAAATAAATGAAAGACATATTAACAAATCAATTAAATCAAAACATATTCGCTGATTAATTGCCATGGGATGATAAATCGTCTTATACAAACTTCCCGTAACTGTCATGGGCTTAAACATCAAACTATAATTAAGATATCAATACAGTAGTTTTCCCTATTCACATCCCTTTAATGGATATGTAACACAAGATATCTGCTACCATATTAACAACTGTTAAGTCATAACCGTGACATACCACTACTTCCCATTTTCCGCCATTTATTTGTGTTTGGTCCAAACCTACAGTTTGTTGGCACAGAACCTGTGAAGACAGCTTGAGACAGAACACATTCGCCGCTATTGCGTAGAACAATACACAATATCTTGTCTCGTAGACAGAGCCTCCCGTGGCTATGTGAAGCGTTAGGACAAGGGTCAGTTTCTTTCCTCGCTGCCTGTTTCCACACTGGGTGTCTTCGTGGCGAAGTGTTTAAGCCCACTGCCTCGTGTTTAGAATGTTGTGAGTTCGAATTCCGACTCCGTCAAAGTCAGCATGGCTGAATGGATAAGAACGTGTGTTCTTAAACATCCGGTGTGTTGATGCCGAGGTAAGGAGTTCAACCCCTAGACGGGAAAGTTGAACTAAAATTTTGACTTCTCGTCCTTGACTTGGGGATAAAAATTGCAAGTACCTCTGAAGTCGGAGTGGGTTCACTTGGTGGCGAGGGACACTAGTAATAGGGAAAGCTAATCAACATGCAAAAATTCAGTCCAGTGTTAGTAGAAGTAGTGTGTATGGACTAAGCTTGAATTCAAAGCGAGCTATCGCAAGAAAAAATTCGGTTGACGAGTGCAGTTACGTCGAAGACGTCTGGGGTTCGTCGCCCGAGCTTCAAGGTTCATGCTTTGTGCGTCCCGGCGGAAAAAGGCCGAACTACAAGGGTTAAACCCCGGGACAATGAAGTCGATCTTACCTCTTTAATCCCATTAAACCCTTTGTTTCTAAACAGCACACAGCAAAGTCAGCATCTATCTACCAACTCTGGCATCGATCTGCCAAGCTTCACGGCAAAAGCAGTAGGACCGAAGTAATGCATT
>JACEFZ010017231.1:15000-53648 GCA_014155875.1 Cepaea nemoralis
ATCATGGGTGAAGCAGAATAGACAGGCCTGAATGTCAACCGCCAGCAGTTAGATCCATTGATGTACTCAGAAGACACGGAACTTTCAGTCAGAAACATGCAGAATTAATAACACGTATTCTCAAGCAGCCGATCCATTCACCGAATTGGAATTATTTTCTGCAATGAAATATTGTGGGAGAGGAAGTAGTCACTTGCTTCTTTGCTTGGGATTTATTTATTTTTTTTTTTGCGTTTATTCGCTTTAAACTCAAGCGTAGTCCATAATATATGCTGCTACTATTATTACTGCCGGTCTCTCTGGTCTAGGAGTTACACGACTTTCTCCGTAATTCCGTATACTCTCGTGAGTTATGTGACATGCGCGAGAATCGGTAGTGGTTCTATCCGTGTCGGTAAATGACTGGGTATGTGAGCCGGTCGCTCAGAAAGCAATGGCAAACTACTGAGCGTAATCTTGCCAAGAAATCAACAATCAGCTTAAAGATGCTGATGTTGACCGCGATGTCCTGTGAAGGTTATGCAAACAAATAAAAATAAAAACTATTATTACTGCACAGGACTGATTTTTGCGGTTGGATTCATTCATTCATGATGTGCCGTGTCGGTAAGCGCTGGGCGGTCATGTTTCGCCATCCTACACGATCACCAGAGTCGTGGATCAGCTCTGTGTTCTTGTCTCGACCATGCCACGTGGCCAAATCATCCAGGTATTTACTTCTCTATCGTCCCTTTGTTGTTGTTTTTTTTACCTCAGTCTAGCCAGTTGTCACCAAGTTCTCTAGTTTATTTATTTTCATAATCGTGTGGATTAATTTTCCCCATTAACAGTGTCCCTCGCCATCGGGCGATCCACCTCCGAGTTCTGAGGTACTTGTAATCTACGTCCCCAAGTCAACGACGAGAATTCCAAAGTTTAGACCAACTGACAAGTAAACGGGTTGAATCCGCTACTACCTCATCAGCACACCGGATGTTTAAGAATGAGTGTTCTTATTAATTTGGCCTTGCAGACCTCTGTTTGCTTCATCATCTTGTTCTTTTCCCATCGATCTTGCCCGTTGTCACCAACTTGTCCAATTTATATCTTCTCATAATATGTTCGAAATAGTGTGTCTCTCTACGTCTAATTTTTAACAAGTTTACGGTTTTCATTCGTTTCTTATAGGAGTTGCTCATTGGTTTTTCTGTCTGGCCATAGTATTCTTTGCATTTTCTTCAGAGACCACATTTCCACAGCCATTAAATGTTTTTTGTTTTTTTTTCGGTTTGTCTGCTCATTATCTACGTTTCACATCCATACAAAATTACAGGTTCTGTGTAGCACTTCAACACTCTATTCCTCGCTGCAAATGACATATATTACATTGTGGGATGTCCTTCTTCCTAGCGACGATCATAATCTGCTTGCTTGCAAGTGATAATAATAAACCGTTTCCATTGTCCGCTGAAGGCATGGTTATAATATGGGTTATTTAGGCGGTGAGAGGTGCGTGGCTGAAAGGTTACTTTGTCCTCCTAAGGTTCAGAAGAAACAGGGTTTGATCTCAGCGAAGGACTGGTAGTTTTCGCAACAACAAGTGGTATGAAGATTTGAGCACAACCGTCTACTAGCAACACTGATCGTATACGGGGGGAAACTTATCCACGTCAGATTGGAAGCACTAGACAAGGCCCTAGATTCGTGCCGGAATACGATCAACGTTCCTAGTAATCTTCAAACCTCAAATCCCGAAACAACCAAATAGAATAACTAATATATATCTAATGGTTTCACATGTCCCCTTTGGACTCTTGAATTAATCACTAGTATCTAATGATATCACACGTCCCCTTTATCTCTTGAATGAATCACTGGTAACTAATGATATCACGAATTAATCAATGGTAACTAATGATATCACGAATTAATCACTGGTAACTAATGATATCACGAATTAATCACTGGTATCTAATGATATCACACGTCCCCTTTGGACTCTTGAATGAATCACTAGTAACTAATGATATCATACGTCCCCTTGATCTCTTGAATAAATCACTGGTAACTAATCTGATAGGAATAGTCTATGGAATGTTATGCAGGAATTTGGAATACCAAGGAAGTTAATTAACATGACCAAACTATGCATGGAAGATACTTATAATATAGTAACATATAAAGGCAGGAAATCAGACCCCTTCCAAATAACATCTGGCTTGAAACAGGGTGATGCACTATCGCCGCTACTCTTCAATCTGGCTCTAGAGAAAGTTGTAAGGAAGGTAAAGGAGGAATGTGATATTGGAGGAACATCCAAGCTGCTTGGTTATGCAGATGATATAGATATTATAGGGCAAAGTGAACAAAAGACATTAGAAATATTGACTCACTTAAAGGAAAAAGCCCAACAGATGGGGCTGGTTATCAACCAAGATAAGACAGAATATATGGTAATTTCAAGAGACGGAATGGCTAAAAACTCTGGCCACATACAAATAGATAATATGACCATTAAAAGAACGGAAACATACAAATACCTGGGTACAATCTTCAACTGCTCCAACATCATAAGGGAAGAAATACAAACTAGAATCAACTCTGGAAATAAGATATACTATGCACTACAACATCTACTAAAATCAAAGGCGCTATCTCGTAACACCAAAATCACAATATACAAAACACTGATCAGACCAGTTGTGCTGTATGGCTCTGAAACCTGGAGTACAACGAAAGGAGACGAAGCCTTGTTACAAACCTTTGAGAACAAAATTTTAAGACGCATCTTTGGACCCATTAGGGATACACAAAGTGGAGAGTGGAAAAGAAGAAGTAACAAAGACATTTATGATTTGTTTAAGTCCCCGCTAATCACTGGTATCATGAAGGCTAATAGACTACAATGGCTGGGGCATATAGAAAGAATGGAAGATAATAGGGAAACAAAACTCGCTTACACTCAGGAAATAAATGACCGTAGACCCCGAGGTAGACCAAGAAGGCGGTGGAGAGATAATATACATACAGACCTACAAGCACTTGGAATCAACGACTGGCAAGAGAAGGTCCACCAGAGAGACGAATGGAGACAGATTGTATTTGCAGCAAAGAACCTCAATGGCTCGGAATGCTGAAGAAGAAGAGAGAAGAAGAAGAACTAATCTGATATTACACGCCCTCTTGATCTCTTGAATGAATCACAAAAAACGAGAAGTAGACAAGTAAACTTTATTAGAACACGGTGACACGTAACGAAATGGACGTTGGGTCAAAAACTACTGCGTGAAAAAAACACTTCATGAAAAACACAACATGAAAATATAAATATAAAATTAACTTATCTGTATTCTTGTTGTAGACCTGACATGTGCTTCGTGAAATCTGCGTGTATGATTCCAACAAAGCGACTGAACCTCGACTTTGTGGACTGTGAGACCAGATACCTAGCCAGCTCTGATAAGGGCGAAAAGTAGGCGGTGCCGTGTGCAAATCGTGCACGTTAAAAAATAAAACCCAAGCGTGTTGACAATCGTAAAGAGTAAGACACCGCCCTGGCAAGAATTGTTGGGAACGAAAACCTATATACGAGTAGACAGAGCAGGGCCAGTGGCCTCGGATGTAAGCATCTGGAGGACTCAAACCTGACACAAACGCATGGTAAGATGGACACGCTGGCCCTAGAGGTATATAACTAGATGTGTTGTAATCACTATGGAAAAGGAATGGAGAATGTGGGTTACTGACTCGGCTCGGTGGTGCAGTGGCTAGAATGCTCAAATGCGGGTTCGGTGGCTACGTGTTCGAATCTCCATTGACACGGATTTGTGTAAACTCACCTGCCCCCCCCCCCCCCAGGCTGCCACCGAGTACATTTGGTACCATACATATCGGGGGAAGTAAAGACGGCGACTGTGACACTGACCACAACATCCACCGGGCGCCGACTGGTCTATACACCATATACCCAGTACGCTTCAGTTAGTTGCAGGACTTTGCAATCAACCTCGGCATTTATTGACTGTTTGCGATTTACTAGGCAACGTTAGGTCAGTAGTGTATCATTGCTTTCTGAACGACCGACGCCTCTTACCATTGAAATTAACGCAAAGCGGTCTGCTACCTAATCGCCGGGTGCTGATTTCAGATCCTGCACTCGGTATGACGTGGAATTATTACACTTTGCTCCTCACTACCCCCTAAATCACAGCGTGTAAAGTGATCCTTTATCTTTACTTCCTTTACTGCTTACTACTTACTACATCTGCAGTAACTGCTTCAGTGCCGAAGGATTATACATCGCCAAATGTGACCGCTCATTTGGACAAAAGGGCGACATATATCCATAACAAGGCCAGCGTGTTATGTGTTTCGTTTCGCGGTATCTTTCGCACTTGGAATTCTAAGTGAATGCAAATTTGCATTATAATATGTGTTTATTTTATTGTGCACCATTTTGGGCCAAACCTACTGTTTTGTGTGGCAGTGAATCGGCTAACATGTAGAAGATATCCACAAAGTCACGGCGCCTCAAGATGTATAAAACAATCCTTTACCAACTTTACTTGCTGCTAGCTACTATTTCTACATTACTTAACTTACAGAAGGAAGCCATGGAACATTACCCAGTCTCTAAAAAGGAGGCTTGTGATCTCAAGCGCTACAGAAACATTCTTAGAATACTGTGGCTCAAGAAAAACAAACACGCAGAAACTGGATCAAGAAACAGAAGCATACTGACATTCTACAGAATCCCAACATCAAGGAACACTGATTACTCCACAGATTTCAGTCTGGACACTGGCATAACTTTGGTCATATTACCTGATACAGTGCCCAGGGATAATATAACACATAATGTGACATCCCATTTGGAAAGAAGGACGATTTATCGTCATAATAAGGTCAGCGTGTTATTTGTTTTGTTCCGTGGTATCTTCTGAAATTTCAATGCTTAATGAACGGGAATTTACATTATACTACTTGTTCATTTGATTGTGTCCCATGTTTGGTCCAAACCTAGTTTTTGTTTGATACTGAACCAGGTCATCTCCAGAGTGGTTTAGAATGAACTGTGATAGAAGATGTGGTACCTGGGAGATAGAAGGCGTGGTGACTGGGAGATAGAAGGCGTGGTAACTGGGAGATAGAAGATGTGGTACCTGGGAGATAGAAGGCGTGGTGACTGGGAGATAGAAGGCGTGGTAACTGAGAGATAGAAGATGTGGTACCTGGGAGATAGAAAGCGTGGTGACTGGGAGATAGAAAGCGTGGTGACTGGGAGATAGAAGGCGTGGTAACTGGGAGATAGAAGGCGTGGTAACTGGGGGATAGAAGATGTGGTAAATGTGAAATAGAAGATGTGGTAACTGGGAGATAGAAGATGGGGTAACTCGGAGATAGAAAGCGTGGTGAGTGGGAGATAGAAGGCGTGGTGACTGGGAGATAGAAGCTGTGGTAACTGAGAGATAGAAGACGTGGTAACTGGGAGATAGAAGATGTGGTAACTGGGAGATAGAAGGCGTGATGACTGGGAGATAGAAGATGTGGTAACTGGGAGATAGAAGATGTGGTAACTGGGAGATAGAAGGCGTGGTAACTGGGAGATAGAATTCGTGGTAACTGGGAGATAGAAGATGTGGTAACTGGGAGATAGAAGATGTGGTAACTGGGGGATAGAAGATGTGGTAACTTTGAGATAGAAAGCGTGGTAACTGGGAGATAGAAGGCGTGGTAACTGGGAGATAGAAGATGTGGTAACTGGGAGATAGAAGGCGTGGTAACTGGGAAATAGAAGATGTGGTAACTGGGAAATAGAAGGCGTGGTAACTGGGAGATAGAAGATGTGGTAACTGGGAGATAGAAGATGTGGTAACTGGGAGATAGAAGGCGTGGTAACTGGGTGATAGAAGATGTGGTAACTGGAAGATAGAAGGGGTTGTGACTGGGAGATAGAAGGCGTGGTAACTGGGAGATAGAAGATGTGGTAACTGGGAAATAGAAGATATGGTAACTGGGAAATAGAAGGCGTGGTAACTGGGAGATAGAAGGCGTGGTGACTGTGAGACAGAAGGCGTGGTAACTGAGAAATATAAGGCTTGGTAACTGATATATAGAAGGCGTGGTAACTGGGGGATAGAAGGCGTTGTAACTGGGAGATTTAAGATGTGGTAACAGGGAGACAGAAGGCGTGATAACTGGGAGATAGAAGATGTGGTACCTGGGAGATAGAAGATGTGGTAACTGTGAGATAGAAGGCGTGGTAACTGGGAGATAGAAGGCGTGGTAACTTGGGGATAGATGGCGTGGTAACTTGGGGATAGATGTGGTAACTGGGGGATAGAAGGCGTGGTAACTGGGAGATAGAAGGCGTTGTAACTGAGGGATAGAAGATGTGGTAACTGGCAGACAGAAGGCGTGGTAACTGGGAGACAGAAGGCGTGGTAACTGGGGGACAGAAGGCGTGGTAACTGGGGGACAGAAGGCGTGGTAACTGGGAGATAGAAGGCGTGGTAACTGGGAGATAGAAGATGTGGTAACTGGGAGATAGAAGATGTTGTAACTGGGAGATAGAAGGCATGGTAACTGGGAGATAGAAGGCGTGGTAACTTGGGGATAGATATGGTAACTGGGGGATAGAAGGCATGGTAACTGGGAGATAGGAGATGTGGTAACTGGGGGTTAGAAGATGTGGTAACTGGGAGATAGAAGGCGTGGTAACTGAGGGATATAAGATGTGGTAACTGGGAGATAGAAGATGTGGTAACTGGGAGATAGAAGTTGTGGTAACTGTGAGATAGAAGGCGTGGTAACTGGGAGATAGAAGGCGTGGTAACTTTTGGATAGATATGGTAACTGGGGGATAGAAGGCGTGGTAACTGGGAGAAAGAAGGCGTTGTAACTGAGGGATAGAAGTTGTGGTAACTGGCAGATAGAAGATGTGGTAACTGGGAGATAGAAGGCGTTGTAACTGGGAGATAGAAGATGTGGTACCTGGGGGACAGAAGGCGTGGTAACTGGGAGATAGAAGGCGTGGTAACTGGGAGATAGAAGATGTGGTAACTGGGAGATAGAAGATGTTGTAACTGGGAGATAGAAGGCGTGATAACTGGGAGATATACGGCGTGGTAACTCGGAGATAGAAGATGTGGTTACTGGGAGATAGAAGGCATGGTAACTGGGAGATAGGAGATGTGGTAACTGGGGGTTAGAAGATGTGGTAACTGGGAGATAGAAGGCGTGGTAACTGAGGGATAGAAGATCTGGTAACTGGGAGATAGAAGATGTGGTAACTGGGAGATAGAAGATGAGGTAACTGGGAGATAGAAGGCGTAGTAACTGGGGAATAGAAGATGTGGTAACTGGGGGATAGAAGATGTGGTAACTGGGGAATAGAAGATGTGGTAACTGCGGGATAGAAGATGTGGTAACTGGGAGATAGAAGATGTGGTAACTGGGAGATAGAAGGCGTGGTAACTGGGGGATAGAAGATGTGGTAACTGGGGGATAGAAGATGTGGTAACTGTGAGATAGAAGGCGTGGTAACTGGGAGATAGAAGATGTGGTAACTAGGAGATAGAAGGCGTGGTAACTGGGAGATAGAAGATGTGGTAACTAGGAGATAGAAGATGTGGTAACTGGAAGATAGAAGGCGTGGTAACTTGGAGATAGAAGATGTGGCAACTGGGAGATAGAAGGCGTAGTAACTGGGGAATAGAAGATGTGGTAACTGGGGGATAGAAGATGTGGTAACTGGGAGATAGAAGAATTGGTAACTGGGAGATAGAAGATGTGGTAACTGGGAGATAGAAATTGTGGTAACTGGGAGATAGAAGGCGTGGTAACTGGGAGATAGAAGAAGTGGTAACTGAGAGATAGAAGGCGTGGTAACTGGGATATAGAAGATGTGGTAACTGGGAAATAGAAGGCGTGGTAACTGGGAGATAGAATTCGTGGTAACTGGGAGATAGAAGATGTGGTTACTGGGAGATAGAAGGCGTGGTAACTGGGAAATAGAAGATGTGGTAACTGGGAAATAGAAGGCGTGGTAACTGGGAGATAGAAGATGTGGTAACTGCGAGATAGAAGATGTGGTAACTGGGAGATAGAAGGAGTGGTAACTGGGAGATAGAAGATGTGGTAACTGGGAGATAGAAGGCGTGGTAACTGGGGGATAGAAGATGTGGTAACTGGGGATAGAAGATGTGGTAACTGTGAGATAGAAGGCGTGGTAACTGGGAGATGGAAGGCGTGGTAACTGGGAGATAGAAGATGTGGTAACTGGGAGATAGAAGGCGTGGTAACTGGGGAAAAGAAGATGTGGTAACTGGGAAATAGAAGGCGTGGTAACTGGGAGATAGAAGATGTGGTAACTGGGAGATAGAAGATGTGGTAACTGGGAGATAGAAGGCGTGGTAACTGGGAGATAGAAGGAGTCGTAACTGGGAGATAGAAGATGTGGTTACTATGAGATAGAAGGCGTGGTAACTGGGAAATAGAAGATGTGGTAACTGGGACATAGAAGGCGTGGTAACTGGGAGATAGAAGATTTGGTAACTGGGAGATAGAAGGCGTGGTAACTGGGAGATAGAAGATGTGGTACCTGGGGGACAGAAGGCGTGGTAACTGGGAGATAGAAGATGTGGTAACTGGGAGATAGAAGATGTGGTAACTGGGATATAGAAGGCGTGGTAACTGGGTGATAGAAGGCGTGGTAACTTGGGGATAGATATGGTAACTGGGGGATAGAAGGCATGGTAACTGGGAGATAGGAGATGTGGTAACTGGGGGTTAGAAGATGTGGTAACTGGGAGATAGAAGGCGTGGTAACTGAATGATATAAGATGTGGTAACTGGGAGATAGAAGATGTGGTAACTGGGAGATAGAAGACGTGGTAACTGTGAGATAGAAGGCGTGGTAACTGGGAGATAGAAGGCGTGGTAACTTGGGGATAGATATGGTAACTGAGGGATAGAAGGCGTGGTAACTGGGAGATAGAAGGCGTTGTAACTGAGGGATAGAAGTTGTGGTAACTGGCAGATAGAAGATGTGGTAACGGGGAGATAGAAGGCGTGGTAACTGGGAGATAGAAGGCGTGGTAACTGGGTGATAGAAGATGTGGTAACAGGGAGATAGAAGGCGTGGTGACTGGGAGATAGAAGGCGTGGTAACTGGGAGATAGAAGATGTGGTAACTGGGAAATAGAAGGCGTCGTAACTGGGAGATAGAAGGCGTGGTGACTGGGAGACAGAAGGCGTGGTAACTGAGAAATAGAGGGCTTGGTAACTGAGATACAGAAGGCGTGGTAACTGGGAGATAGAAGGCGTTGTAACTGGGAGATATAAGATGTGGTAACAGGGAGACAGAAGGCGTGATAACTGGGAGATAGAAGATGTGGTACCTGGGAGATAGAAGATGTGGTAACTGTGAGATAGAAGACGTGGTAACTGGGAGATAGAAGGCGTGGTAACTTGGGGATAGATGTGGTAACTGGGGGATAGAAGGCATGGTAACTGGGAGATAGAAGGCGTTGTAACTGAGGGATAGAAGATGTGGTAACTGGCAGATAGAAGATGTGGTAACTGGGAGATAGAAGGCGTGGTAACTGGGAGATAGAAGATGTGGTAACTGGGGGACAGAAGGCGTGGTAACTGGGAGATAGAAGGCGTGGTAACTGGGAGATAGAAGATTTGGTAACTGGGAGATAGAAGATGTTGTAACCGGGAGGTAGAAGGCGTGGTAACTGGGAGATAGACGGTGTGGTAACTCGGAGATAGAAGATGTGGTAACTGGGAGATAGAAGCCATGGTAACTGGGAGATAGGAGATGTGGTAACTGGGGGATAGAAGATGTGGTAACTGTGAGATAGAAAGCGTGGTAACTGGGAGATAGAAGGCGTGGTAACTGGGAGATAGAAGATGTGGTAACTGGGAGATAGAAGGCGTGGTAACTGGGAAAAAGAAGATGTGGTAACTGGGAAATAGAAGGCGTGGTAACTGGGAGATAGAAGATGTGGTAACTGGGAGATAGAAGATGTGGTAACTGGGAGATAGAAGGCGTGGTAACTGGGTGATAGAAGATGTGGTAACTGGAAGATAGAAGGGGTTGTGACTGGGAGATAGAAGGCGTGGTAACTGGGAGATAGAAGATGTGGTAACTGGGAAATAGAAGATATGGTAACTGGGAAATAGAAGGCGTGGTAACTGGGAGATAGAAGGCGTGGTGACTGGGAGACAGAAGGCGTGGTAACTGAGAAATATAAGGCTTGGTAACTGATATATAGAAGGCGTGGTAACTGGGGGATAGAAGGCGTTGTAACTGGGAGATTTAAGATGTGATAACAGGGAGACAGAAGGCGTGATAACTGGGAGATAGAAGATGTGGTACCTGGGAGATAGAAGATGTGGTAACTGTGAGATAGAAGGCGTGGTAACTGGGAGATAGAAGGCGTGGTAACTTGGGGATAGATGGCGTGGTAACTTGGGGATAGATGTGGTAACTGGGGGATAGAAGGCGTGGTAACTGGGAGATAGAAGGCGTTGTAACTGAGGGATAGAAGATGTGGTAACTGGCAGACAGAAGGCGTGGTAACTGGGAGACAGAAGGCGTGGTAACTGGGGGACAGAAGGCGTGGTAACTGGGGGACAGAAGGCGTGGTAACTGGGAGATAGAAGGCGTGGTAACTGGGAGATAGAAGATGTGGTAACTGGGAGATAGAAGATGTTGTAACTGAGTGATAGAAGGCGTGGTAACTGGAAGATAGACGGTGTGGTAACTTGGGGATAGATATGGTAACTGGGGGATAGAAGGCATGGTAACTGGGAGATAGGAGATGTGGTAACTGGGGGTTAGAAGATGTGGTAACTGGGAGATAGAAGGCGTGGTAACTGAGGGATATAAGATGTGGTAACTGGGAGATAGAAGATGTGGTAACTGGGAGATAGAAGTTGTGGTAACTGTGAGATAGAAGGCGTGGTAACTGGGAGATAGAAGGCGTGGTAACTTTTGGATAGATATGGTAACTGGGGGAAAGAAGGCGTGGTAACTGGGAGAAAGAAGGCGTTGTAACTGAGGGATAGAAGTTGTGGTAACTGGCAGATAGAAGATGTGGTAACTGGGAGATAGAAGGCGTGGTAACTGGGAGATAGAAGATGTGGTACCTGGGGGACAGAAGGCGTGGTAACTGGGAGATAGAAGGCGTGGTAACTGGGAGATAGAAGATGTGGTAACTGGGAGATAGAAGATGTTGTAACTGGGAGATAGAAGGCGTGATAACTGGGAGATATACGGCGTGGTAACTCGGAGATAGAAGATGTGGTTACTGGGAGATAGAAGGCATGGTAACTGGGAGATAGGAGATGTGGTAACTGGGGGTTAGAAGATGTGGTAACTGGGAGATAGAAGGCGTGGTAACTGAGGGATAGAAGATCTGGTAACTGGGAGATAGAAGATGTGGTAACTGGGAGATAGAAGATGAGGTAACTGGGAGATAGAAGACGTGGTAACTGGAAGATAGAAAATAAGACAACTGGGAGATAGAAGGCGTGGTAACTGGGTGAAAGAAGATGTGGTAACTGGGAAATAGAAGGAGTGGTAACTGGGAAATAGAAGATGGGGTAACTGGGAGATAGAAGGCGTGGTAACTGGGAGATAGAAGATGTGGTAACTGGGAGATAGAAGATGTTGTAACTGGGAAATAGAAGGCGTGGTAGCTGGGAGAGAGAAGATGTGGTAACTGGGAGATAGAAGGCGTGGTAACTGGGAGATAGAAGGCGTGGTAACTGGGAGATAGCAGATGTGGTAACTGCGAGATAGAAGGCGTGGTAACTGGGAGATAGAAAATGTGATAACTGGGAGATAGAAGGCGTGGTAACTGGGGGATAGAAGATGTGGTAACTGGGGGATAGAAGATGTGGTAACTGGGACATAGAAGTTGTGGTACCTGGGAGATAGAAGGCGTGGTAACTGGGAGATAGAAGATGTGGTAACTGGGAGATAGAAGGCGTGGTAACTGGGAAATAGAAGATGTGGTAACTGGGAAATAGAAGGCGTGGTAACTGAGAGATAGAAGATGTGGTAACTGGGAGATAGAAGATGTGGTAACTGGGAGATAGAAGGCGTGGTAACTGGGAGATAGAAGATGTGGTAACTGGGAGATAGAAGGCGTAGTAACTGGGGAATAAAAGATGTGGTAACTGGGGGATAGTAGATGTGGTAACTGGGAGATAGAAGAATTGGTAACTGGGAGATAGAAGATGTGGTAACTGGGAGATAGAAGATGTGGTAACTGGGAGATAGAAGGCGTGGTAACTGGGAGATAGAAGATGTAGTAACTGGGAGATAGAAAATGAGGTAACTGGGAGATAGAAGGCGAGGTAACTGGGAGAAAGAAGATGTGGTAACTGGGAGATAGAAGGAGTGGTAACTGGGAAATAGAAGATGTGGTAACTGGGAGATAGAAGGCGTGGTAACTGGGAGATAGAAGATGTGGTAACTGGGAGATAGTAGATGTGGTAACTGGTAAATAGAACGCGTGGTAGCTGGGAGAGAGATGATGTGGTAACTGGAATATAGAAAATGAGGTAACTGGGAGATAGAAGGCGTGGTAACTGGGAGAAAGAAGATGTCGTAACTGGGAGATAGAAGGAGTGGTAACTGGGAGATAGAAGATGGGGTAACTGGGAGATAGAAGGCGTGATAACTGGGAGATTGAAGATGTGGTAACTGGGAGATAGAAGATGTGGTAACTGGGAAATAGGCGTGGTAGCTGGGAGAGAGAAGATGTGGTAACTGGGAAATATAAGGCGTGGTATCTGGGAAATAGCAGGCGTGGTAACTAGGAGACAGAAGGTGTGGTAACTGGGAGAATAGGCTGGAATCGACCAGCACGACGGTGGACACGGACAATTAAAGTCACCCTGGACATGGAAATATGTGAAGACGATGAATTAGCAAAGAAACGAGTGTCTTTCCTATATTCATGGTGGGAACGACGTTTCTCAAAGATAACACTACACGATGATGATGATGATGATGATGATGATGATGATGATGATGATGATGAGGAGAAGGAGGAGGAGGAGGAAGAGGAGGAGGAGGAAGAGGAGGAGGAGGATAGCATCTTGTTATCTTTCTTCCCAAGAAACATATAACATTGTGAAAGAGAGATAAAGAGAGAGCGAGAGACAATTAGGGTGAGTGCGAGCAACGACATAGAGAGTGAGAAAGAGAGACAATGAGGGTAATGGCGGGCGACAACGAGAGAGAGAGAGAGAGGTAGGCAACGAGAGAGAGAGGGCGAAGAGAGATAGAATAAAATTATTCCCAGCGGCAACGAGAATGAGAGCTAGACAGAAAAATAGATTGAATAAGACAAAGCGAATGCAATACTAAGAGCGAGACAGCGACAGTGTGAGAGAGAGAGAGAGAGAGAGAGAGAGAGAGAGAGAGAGAGAGAGAGAGAGAGAGAGAGAATAAAAGCGAGCGACAACAGGGGAGAGAGAGAGAGCGAGCGAGTGCCGAGAGAATGAGAAAGAGGAAGAGAAAGAGCTAGAGAGCGAAGAAAACAAGACAGAGAGGGATCGAAACACAGAACGAGAAAACTAAAGTGAGAGAGACAGGTAGACAGGTAATGAAAGTGAAAAGTGAATGCGAGCGACAACAAAAGAGAGGTAGAGTAAAAGTGAGAGCGAGCCACATCAACAGAGAGAGAGAGAGAGAGAGAGAGAGAGAGAGAGAGAGAGAGAGAGAGAGAGAGAGAGAGAGAGAGAGAGAGAAGCTAGACAACAAGGGAGATAAAGAGGGAGACAGAGTGAGAGCGAGACTGAGCGAAAAAGAGAACTAAAGAGAGAGAGATAATGAGAGATGGCGACAGAGGGAGAGAGAGAGAGATAAAACTGAGGTGAAAACGAGAGAGAGGCAGATAGCAAATGTGCGAACGATAGGCAGAGCGCATTGGGCGAGAGAAAGCGAGTGAAAGAGAGAGAGAGAGAGAGAGAGAGAGAGAGAGAGAGAGAGAGAGAGAGAGAGAGAGAGAGAGGGACAGACAGACAGAGAGTGAGAGATAGGGCAATAGTGAGCGAGACATACCGATAGAGAGAGAGTGAGTGTGTGTGCGTGTGTGTGTGTGTGCGTGTGTATGTATGTGTGTGTGTGTGTCTGAAAGAACAAAAGAGTGTGCGAGAGAGTGTGAGAATCAGAACATGAGAGAATGAGAGAGAAAGAGAGAGAGAGAGAAAGTGTGAGAGAGGGAGACGAGACAAAAAGCTAACGACGAAAAGCTTGACACACAGCATGAGGAACTTAAAGAACGCGAGATGAAGAAACAGACAGACAGACAAACAGACAGACAGACATAGGGTAGGTGAAAGAGACAGCGAGAAAGATGGGGCGAGAAAGAAAGTGTGATCAATATAAAGAGCGAGAAATATTAAGAACAAGAGAGCATGATAGCAAGCGAGAGCGAATGCGTGATGGAGAGACCGAGAAAGAGAGAGAGAGAGAGAGAGAGGGCGCGCGCGCGAAGGTGTGATAAAGAGACCGCAATAGAAAGAGGGAGAGAGAGAGAGAGTTACAGAGACATAGAAATATAAATCGTAGAGAGTGGGAGAGAAAGCGTGAGAGATAGAGAGAAAGCGTAAGAGAGACAGACAGAGACAGACAGAGAGAGAGAGAGAGAGAGAGAGAGAGAGAGAGACAAAGTGTGAGAGAGACCAAGAGAGAGCGGAAAAGTATGCGGGGTAGACAGAGCGAGAGAGAATGAAAGAGAATTCGCGAGAACCAATAGAAAGATAGCGAGTGAGAGTGATAGAAGAGAGAAACTGCTCAATACAAACGATAGGAGAGTATGTGTAACCGATATATCATAGCCCAGCAGGCGGAAGCCTTTCCTCACTGCTACCTTAACAAGACAAAGAGGACAGATGTCTTCTTTTGTTCCGGTTATAATTGATAACTACCTGTGTATGTATGCGTGCGTGTGAGGTGGAAGGGAGATATGGAGAATGTGAGTCATATACAATTTCCCAATCAATAAAGAAGCAAATCCAGACTTTAGAATTTGTAGAATACGCGAGATCAATCAAGAAGAAGAGAAATATTGACATTCGTCCAGATATGAACATAAAGAAAATTAGCTCGTTAACAGCACTGTGTTTCAGAAACTGAAATTAGTTCATATAACATGTCACAGAGGCTTAGAAACAACAATACAGGAAGGCGTGGTTCTTGAGAGTGGAGGCTGTGGTCGACCTACACGGCTGTGGACACAGACAGTGATGGGGTGGGTCTTAAAATATTGGTTGCCGGTACATAAAAGTCATTAAATTTTTTAAAGATATACTGTCTAATGTTTAACAGATTCAGTGCCAAACACAAAAGTAGGTTTGGACCGAATAAACATGGATGGCGGAAAATGGGAGGTAGGGTGTGGCATAGTATAACCTAAAAGTTGTTAATATGGTAGCAGATATTCTGTATTGTATGTCAAGTTAAATGGGGTTGCTTGGGAAAAGCTACTGTATTGGTAATTTAATTGAGACATTTTGCAATGACAACATTTCGGCGATTTATAATCTCATGGCAGTTATGAGAAGTCTCTTACGACTATTAATCATCATAAGGCATTTAATCAATTAAAAGGTCCACTTCATCAGTTGGCCACACTTATCTTCGGGCCAACTGACAGCTGGGCCAGTCTGTCACTGGAGACAGGACAGTTATAAAGGTGCATATGTTGCATAACAGACGAGATAATACTGTTCATGCACACACAATTAGCCCATACACATGGGACATCAACAATGATATCTCTATGGACATCAACAATGATATCTCTATGGACATCAACAATGATATCTCTATGGACATCAACAATGATATCTCTATGGACATCAACAATGATATCTCTATGGACATCAACAATGATATCTCTATGGACATCAGCAATGATGTCTCTATGAGGCCTTTATGAAGGCCACGCGACCGATCACAGTTAGAAATAATATAGCACACCGTCGTTTGTGAGGCATAAGGTTTATTAAGTGATTCAGAACCAAACAATAAGTAGGTCTGGATTAACCACAACATATCCAAACTACAACATATCCAGGCGAACCTTCTGGACTAGAGAGACAACAGGGAAGATAAACTCTATGGACCGCTGAGTGAACTAAGAAAGACAGTTAAATTCATACAAGAGACAACATTGCAGATATAGATATATTTCAGGCGAACGAAAGAAGAAGAAGAAGAAGAAGAAGAAGAAGAAGAAGAAGAAGAAGAAGAAGAAGAAGAAGAAGAAGAAGAAGAAGAAGAAGAAGAAGAAGAAGAAGAAGAAGAAGAAGAAGAAGAAGAAGAAGAAGAAGAAGAAGAAGAAGAAGAAAGAAGAAGAAGAAGAAGAAGAAGAAGAAGAAGAAGAAGAAGAAGAAGAAGAAGAAGAAGAAGAAGAAGAAGAAGAAGAAGAAGAAGAAGAAGAAGAAGAAGAAGAAGAAGAAGAAGAAGAAGAAGAAGAAGAAGAAGAAGAAGAAGAAGAAACCATGGTACACAATCTTGTTGAACAAGTATTATAATGTCAATTTCTATTCACTGAGCATTGAAAATGCGTTAAGATGCCACGAAATAAAATACACATAACAAGATGTTCCTAGTATGCAGATATGTTGTCATTCTTTCCACATGGGAGGTCACATGTGACGATATTCCTCGGCGCTGAATCAGTTAGTACAAGTGAAAGTTCGGTATCGCTTTGTTTTCCTGCCACAATGATTACTGACATCTGGTCATCAAGCTTATATGTGCCACATTGATATATTTGCGAGATGATCCGTGATCGTATAGTGTTTAATGGTTGTATATCTACTACTTGTTTGCCGGTTCTGGCTAATTACTATCCGCGCCGTTAAAACCCCAATCCCTCTTTTCCCTTTCTCCACTGCTCATTCTTGGCTCCTTCCTACTTTAACCTATACCTCGTAGTCTTGTCTGGTCTTGTGTCTTAAATACCTTTACGATGAAATGATTTTTATGCGATATGACCCTTCTAAATTAGACGTAGACAGTCACAATTTTTTGGACATGTTATGAGAAGAAATGGATTGGAGAACTTAGTGACAACTGGCGAGATCGAAGGGAACAGACCAAGAGGAAAACCGAGAGGAAAATACCTGGATGGCTTAGCCACATGGCATGGACGAGACAGGAACACTGAGCTGATCCACGACGCTGGTGATCGAGTGAAATGGCGAGTCATGACCGCCCAAGCTTTCCGATGGCACATGATTGATTGATTGATTGATTGATTGATTGATTGATTGATGACCCTTCTAAAAGGCTCTCGATTAGCAATGCTCTCTGGAACCTATTTTTCTGACAATGTTGACATGAGAATGACCAGGAAATGAATTTTTTACTGCGTTTCCCGCGTACTTATATTTCAGCTACTGGCCAAGTGTGATAAACATTTTGATTAACTGTATTCCCTTACTCGACTTTGGGTTTTGTTATTAATGCCTCGACCTGACCCCAGAGTACTGGCTGACCTATGTACGTCAACGATCTGTATCAGGTAGCTTCTGTTACACAAGAGTTTTTTTGTTTTGTTAGTTCGCGCGCTTTAAGCTCAAGCGTAGTCCATACACGTGATTCTAGTGCCCTGGACTGGTTTTCGCGTGTGAATTAGCTTTCCCTATTACCAGTGTCCCTCGCCATCATGAAAACCCATTCCAACTTCTGAGGTACTTGCAATTTACGTTACCAAGTCACGGACGAGAAGTCAACATTTTAGTCCAAATGACCGGTGTAGGGGTTGAACCCGCTACCTTGGCATCAACACTAACTGGGCTTGACCCCACTCGATAGAGAAACGAAGAATAAATAATCATATATAATATCAATGTATGTATTTACAACAACAACAACAACAACAAATAGAGATAATTTATTCTTAGTAGAGAAGTCAGCGTGGCTGAAAGAATAAGAGAGTTCGCTCTTATAAAATCCCTGTGCCCTGCTGGCGGGGTAGGGATATTAACCCCTCCACCGGTATTAAGTTGGACTTAAATGTTGACTTTTCTCTCAGAAAGCAATGGTAAACTACTGAACTGAATATTGCCGAGAAGATCTACCTTGGGTGTATCGCAAAGTATTGCAAAGGACATGCAGGAACACCAACATCTTTAGTTTAGTGGTCTGGTTGGGAGCTTTAACTTTCTCTTCTGACTGTGGCACAGTGTGTTTCCACAAGTCGGTCTGTTAGATATCAATGTTGACTTCTCGTTCCTGGCTTAAGGACGTAAATTACCAGTATCTCTGAGGTAGGAGAAGGGTTCGCCTGATGGCGAGGGGCAATGGTAATAGAGAAAGATGTTAGTCGCGGTTCAAAACTTCATGGCAAAGGGTCAAACCATAAAGCTCCGTTCCTGTACCAGTGAATATTACACAAAATAATCCTCACTGTCCCACGTGAAAAGTGAAACGGACAGCAGTTCTGACACACCAACAGCACGCGTTTGCATATAAGGCCGCTGCCAGAATGCCAACACAACAGTTATACAGAATTAAAAGGATAATTGAGACAGCTAACACTTCAGCAAAATCAACCCGCCGCACACGCTAGTGGTTGCAGCTACTGGTGGTAGGAGCAGGTGTGTGGGCCACACTTGAGTTCAAACCCAACAAATGCACACACAAAGAGTGAAACAAATGCATCACAGATGAGATCAACTCAAACCTCAAAGAACTCAGGTGCACTACCGTTTACACTCTAATCAGTCGTGTTTTTTTTAGTTCAAATAATTCAGAATTTGACCTCTTTAAAGCTGAACAGCGCATAAATGCCCTTGAATACAAATGTTATAGGCGGGTTCTAAGAATATCTTAGATACCGAAAAGAGCAAATACATTCATACGACAGGGGCTGAATATTGAAGAAGATTGGCTGCTAAAGACGATAAAACAAAGAAATCTGAAATATTTTGGTCTCTTGAAACGTCAGTAAAGTTTAGAGAGAACAATGGTATCTGTTCGACTTAAGAGCAGAATAGGGCAAGCAAAGGCTGCATTTCAGAAAATGAAGAATATCTTAGGCATTAAGTCACTATCGTTGAACGTAAGAGAGTGCCGAAGTGTTATATAGAACCTGGTTTGCTGTATGGCTGTGAATCTTCGAATGTAAATGAACAAATTAGGAAGAGATTGGAAGCGAAGGATATGTGGTTCCTGAGACGAATGTTGCGAATTCCTTGGACTGCCAGAGTAACTAACAACGACTGCCTGAAAGAGGCTAATGAAACTAGAACATTATATACAACAATAAGAAAGGAGCGTACAGCTTTTTTGGTCATGTGATAAGAAGAGACGAACTCCGTGGAGAAGAGCTTACGGACGCTTTTCGTAATCCCGTATACCCGCATTCGAAACAGAGCTACGCGTGATTTGGCAGCAGACCGGGCTGCGTTGGTTTTGCGTTGGTATCGGTGCCGGTCGTTCAGAAAGCAATGGCAAACTACTGAACGTAAACTTGCCAAAAGATCACAGAGGCAGAAATGCTGGTGTTGACTATAATAACCTGTAAAAGGGATATGCAAAACAAACACACAAAAAAAGATGAGAAGAGAGGCATTGAAGAACATCGTAACAACTGGAAAGATCGAGGCGAAGAGATTGATTGATTGATTGATTGATTAGTTGATTGATTGATTGATTGATTGATCTTTATTTTCGAAGGGTTAGAAATTAGGCACGCAGGCCTGTCTTACATTCGGCCCTTCCAACCACTCATCTTTCGTTCATCAATAGAGCATGATGCATTTACATAGGAAAAGAACATTACCAAATGAATGTTGTAACCAAACACAATGCATATTACCATGTTATGAGACATATCCCCCACCCACCAAATATCCACCACACACACACACACATCCCCCCAAACACTCACACACACATCCAGGCACACATGTATGCCCCCACACCCTCACCAATCCCCCGCCAACACATCCCCCACCTACACGCATCTCCCCACCCACACACTCACATCTCCTACCCATCCCCCAACCCACATATACTTACCAACCCACACATCCTCCACCAACCCATCCACACACCCCAAACACTCAACTACACACACACACATCCCCCAACCACACATTCCCCCAGCCGCATACACATCACCAGCCAACCCACACATCCTGCACCCACCCACAAACACCCCCATCCACACTTCGACCACTCACACAATCTTCTCCCACCCATACACACATCCCGCACCCATCCACAAAAACATCCCCCACCCACACACATCTCCCCACCCACATACACACATCCGACACCAGTCCAACATCCCACACACACACACCCACACATAACCCCATCCATACTTCACCACTCATATAATCTCCTCCCACCCACACACACATCCCTCACCCATCCACCCACACATCCCCCACCCACACACATCTCCCCACCCACATTCACACATCCGACACCCATTTAAAATCCCACATACATTCACCCACCCGCACATCCTTCACCCATCCACCTACACACCCCCAATCGCCCATCGCCCAACCACACATCCCCCACCTAAACACACATCCCCCGCCAACTCACACATACCCATCCACACACACATCCCTACCCATACACTCATCTCCCACACACCACCCCCACCCACGTACTCATCCCTCAACCACTCACACACACATCCCCCACATACCCATCAACACGTACATTCCCCACCTACCCACCTACGCTCACACACCCAACCACCCAGCCAAACACACATTCCCCACCCTCACATACATCCCTCACCTACCCGCACATCCAACAACAAACCACACCTCCCCCACCCACACATATCTCCCCTCCTATACACACCTCACCCAAATACACACACATCCCCACACACATCCCCCACACACACCCCCCACACAGACAGACATCTCCCACAGATCTCCCACCCACGTACACATCCCCCACCTACAAACACTCTCACCACCCACACAAACATCATCTACACACCTACACTTATCTCACCCATACACATCCCACACCCACAAAGACATATATCCCCACCCACACACACATCTTCACACCCATCACTCAATCCACACACAATCACCCACACACCCATTCACCCACACATCCCTCATTCACCCACACACATTCCCACCCACCCACAAATCTCCCACCCACCAACACCCACACACTTCCAACCATCCACCCAAACATCCTCCGCCCACATACACATCCCCCACCCACCACAATCCCTTCACATACCCACACATCCCTCTTCTACCCACATACATCCCCATACACACACCCCCTCCACACATGCATCCCGAACACACACATCCACACACACATCCTCACATCTAGCCACATACATGATGCCTCACATAATCACTGAAACTAGTATGAACAAACTCCCACACTTTACACACACATACACTGACGATTGTCGTGAGCATTCTCGCAAAAATTGTAATAATTGACACAAAATTGCACATATACTTGTGGCAATTCAACTCTATCTCTCTCTCTTTTTTACTCTCTCTCTCTCTCTCTCTCTCTCTCCTCTCTTTTTCTCCTCTCTCTCTTCTTCTCTCTCTCTCTCTCTCTTTCCTCCTCTCTCTCTCTCTCTCTCTCTCTCTCTCGCTCTCTCTCTCTTCTCTCTCATCTCTCTCTCTCTCTCTCTCTCTCTCTCTCTATCACTCACTAACTCTCTCACTCGTTCTACAGTAATGTGCATGTGTTCGTATTATACATGATAAAATTAAATGGCATACAAAATGATAATATGAAAGATGAGAATACACAAAAAATGGAATAGCATGTTACATGGCATGTGTGCGCTCAACTGTCTCTGTCTCTCTGTATGTCTCTCTCTCTCTCTCTCTCTCTCTCTCTCTCTCTCTCTCTCTGTTTCTCTCTCACTCTCTATCTCTCTCCCTTTTCTTACACACACACACTCTCTCTCTCTCACTCATTTACTCTCTCTCTCTCTCTCTCTCTCTCTCTCTCTCTCTCTCTCTCTCATTCACACTCACTAACTCTCTCAATGTACATGTGTTCATATTAAACATGATAGACAGGCAGAGGTAGACCAAGAGAAATGATGCTGGATGCATTGAGACGGTGGCATGGAGGAACATCATCACCAGAGTTGATCCAGAACACCAAAGACCGAGATCTATGGAGAGCCATGAACGGCAACGCCAGCCGGCACAGCACTTGATGATGATGAAAGTCATGAAGCCGTGACAGCATTTCTCAAAACTCACGACAACTTTTAGTGGCAAACTTTGAAAGTAATTGTTAATAGCAAAATACTACTTAACCAAAACTATCTAGCAAACCACATAATTATTTCGAGGGGCTGATTTAAACGTCCTGAAAAGGACCTGCAACTAGCTCTGGTATAGAGATTGATCACCTATATTAGCTCCCTATCAACTAGCTCTGGTATAGAGATTGATCACCTACATTAGCTCCCTATAAACTAACTCTGGTATAGAGATTGATCACCTATATTAGCTCCCTATCAACTAACTCTGGTATAGAGATTGATCACCTATATTAGCTCCCTATAAACTAACTCTGGTATAGAGATTGATCACCTATATTAGCTCCCTATCAACTAACTCTGTCCTTCCCTCCGCTAGCCTACGGGACACCCTTGGGCAAGGTGGAGTACCCGTTTAGCCCCCCGATCAGGGTTACGTGAAGCCATGTGTGCAGGTGGTGGATGAAGTTGAAGAGCAGCCGACAGATAGTTGTAGGTTATGGTCTCCAGCTTCACGACGGTAGGCAGAGGATCTCCTTTTTTGGGAGACAATGGCTACGGTCATCGACCAGTATGGTCACTGCTAGGAAGGAAAGCAATGGCAAACTACCTTCTTTACAGATGCCAAGAATATCATGTACTGCAGTCTTATCAATAATCAGAGAAACGGCGTAAATGGGTGAACACAGAGCTGATCCACGACACTGGTGATCGAGTGAGATGGCAGAACATGACCACCCACGCTTACCGGCATGGCACATGATGGATGGATGGATAGAGACTGATCACCTACATTAACTCCCCACAAACTGTCAGTGACCATCGTCTGCCTGGATGAAAGAACACGAACCTTGGACCTCAGCCTGCCTGAATCCAGACTGAGACTCATTACCTAGGCAGATTTAAACTGTGTTGGGTAACCGGGGAATCTCAGAGCAAACTACATTTAATCTACCAATTAAACATAATGCAATCTCCACTGGCTTCTGGTAGAAACTGAAAATGCCATCATTGCTCCAAATTTAGTACAGTATAAGTTGTATATAAAGCTACTTCTTCGTTTATTCATAACAAAAAGAATCACTATCTTGGATTAATTAAAACTCTGGCAGTTTCTTTTCCCCGTGTCTTTAACGTATGTTTGAATTCGTCTTACTTATCCTTTAACGTATTCGGTGGAGAAAATGCAATTATATACACGAGAGTTTAAGTTAGAGTACTAGTTGCAGGGTGGTTGATTGGCCAGCTAAGTGGCTTTACACTTCTATTATAGCTAACTGCATTCTTCTACGTCTCTCAGCCCCGAGTCCAGCAAATCATAGTAACGGATCAACAAATATCCAACACAAGGTTTTTTTTGTGAATTTGAAAAATGAAGAAACAAACAATATGTAACACAATTTATTCCACATAAATATCAATGGGACTTTAAGGACACTGAGACAGCTCATAAACATATTTACATGAATTGTTTGGTGCTAATGGAAGTAGAAGAAAGTAATAGAGACAAACGGACGCACCAGACAGCATAAACAGTGAAAGTTATAGTTACGATGCCGGCATTCGAACCTGTCACCTCTAAATGACGTCAACGCCTCACTGTAGGAACAAGTGTTCTTCGACTAATTACCAACTAGTTAGTTGCATATCCTTTACCGGATGTCGCGGTCAACCCAGTGTGTTTTGGCTGTTTGTGATTTCTTGGCAAGTTAACGTTCAGTAGTTGACTATTGCTTTCTGAACAACCGGCACTCATACCATTGTATGAAACCCACCCAAGGCAAGGCGGTGAGCTTCCAAAACTGATTTTGGAACGCGGTATGCGGGATTGGGAACTGCGTCCGTAACTGGTTCACCGCGGACCCGGCAATCAACTAGACACCCCTAAAACAAGTGTCTTCATTAGCCAGATCTATCATCAACCCGATCCCACAACTACGGAATATGGATATACATGTAATTCGTATCCATCCATTGAAATAGCACCAAGGTTGCATATGAATTGTCCCCTTATTCATTGCCTGGTAGGCCTATATTTCGCCGCACCTCGTCAAGTGCATACTGCAGAAACCATTCAAAGTAAAGTAAACAATGAATTCTTCAAGCTGAAATATACAACTCGCATATCCTCCAAGGCAATGTAAACTGCTTCTGTTTTCATTATTCAAATTCAAACAAAACTGTTTAGAATCCGATAGTTACGCATTTACATGAGTGATTTCTTGGATGATTCTGGAGTATCTTCGATAGCTTCTTTTACCTTTCCTCGCCAGGAGAGATACCTTACCCTTAATTACACTTACTTTTGGTCCGGAGTGCCTGATTCTCAAACCCACGCCTACCACGTGAGACCAAAGTATAATTAAGCTTGCAACACTGTGTTAGATGAATGTCTGTTACAAAAAAAGGCACAACTCACATTTGGTTAGTTGAAAGTGAGACATCAAAAGCATGACTGGCAAAAGATGATTGGAGAAAAATAATTGGATCTGAAGACAGCACTCCTTGAGACTGCGGCGAGGTCACTGGAGATGCACATCAATGGAAGGTAGTGTGCTTACAGAGTAATATAGGCACAGAGTATTATAGGCACAGAGTATTATAGGCACAGAGTATTATAGGCACAGAGTATTACAGGCACAGAGCATTATAGGCACAGATTAGTATATGAACAGAGAGGCATGGAGTATTATAGGCATGGGGTAATATAGTCACAGAGTATTATAGGCACAGAGAGGCACGGAGTATTATAGGCAAGGAGTAATATAGGCACCGAGTATTATAGGCACCGAGTATTATAGGCACCGAGTATTATAGGCACAGAGTATTATAGGCACAAAGTATTATAGGCGCAGAGTATTACAGCCAGATTATAATATAGGCACAGATTACTATAGGCACGTGCGATAAACAAGAAGGAGCAAGATAAGGTCAAGTAAGAACAGAAGGGAATGACAGGAAATGGGAGAACCGTGAAAGGAAGCGCTTGCATTTGGTGCTGTGGTAGTGCAGTGGCTAGAACCCTTGTGTTCGAATCCCCATACAGACGGATATGTAAACTGATTCAGGGCCAAACAGCCCAAACAAACAGTAGGTTTGGACCAAACATGGTACACAATCAATTAAACATGTGTCATAATGTAAATTTCCATTTACCGAGCTTTAAAATTATTTACGATGCTACGAAACAAAACAAATAACAAGATAACATTACTATGGCGATATATCGTCCTTCTGTCCAAATGGGACATCGCATTTGGGGATGTATTATCCCTTGGCAATGAATCAGTTACGGTGACCTGATCTACCTGGTTCTCTCAGTCTAAATTGGGTATCATTAAATGTCCCAGGTAGTAAATGCGGCCTTAGGATACTGACCACAACATGCATTGAGTGCTGATTGGTCTATAACAGTACAAGGTGTATTTGTAATGAGTTTGCAGTGTTTGAAAATATTGCCAGTCCAAGTTTTGTATTTACCTATTAGTTTAGTCGTTGGACAACATCACGGCACACGGTTTAACCCATAAGTGCTCCGTTTTCCTCCTAACTCAAACCTGAGTCTGGAGAAACTCAGCTCAATGCACGAACTCCGTTGCATCGGCGAGGATCCTGAAATACTTTGGGTAGATTTTTTAATAATTTACCTATTATGATGCATGAATACAAAACTTGGACCTGCAATATTTTCAAACACTATACAGTCATTAAACACATACCCTATATATAGCTAATGCGCTTCAACGCGTGTGATAGGGTTCTGTCCTTTGTCTTTAGTTTTCCATTTTATTCTGCATTGCTAGGTGGTAGTTATACAAGCAGAGGATTCTGCTAATTAGAACTTCACACACAGTAACTGGGTCATGATATTGCGGAATTGTCAGACCAGCTCTAATCGCTGCCTTTTCTTTCCATAATTATATTAGATTCCTTTTTCAAGAGGGCGAATGGAGAGCGGAACCCTAAACTGTCCGATACAAAATGTGTATTTAATATTGATTAAACCAGGCACGATGTAAGCTGACTTTGTCTTACACCTTCACTAGCAGAGTCAGGAGCTGTAGTGACATAGTGGTTAGTGTGCCAAGACAATTGTCTGGGTCCCATCCCCCCCCCCCCCCCATCAGAGGTCAGTGCGGCTCTGAGGTCGATCCAATCTCGTCAACCTGGGTGTCAGACAATTTTGGGAATTATAGGAATTGTCTACGAAGGAAAGGCGACGAGAAAGGAAACTCACCACCCTATCTGATTTGTCGCTGCTTAGAATATGTGAAGGCGGATCGATTCTATGACCGGAGGGTCGGCAGGCGAGTGTCTATTCGCTATGCCACAGCGGCTCACGTGCAATATATTACTTAATCTGTAATACAGGGTGTTTGTAAAGTCTCACTACACTTCGTATGTGGGACAATTTTGAAAACTTAAATACGCGACGTCATCAAAAAATGTGCTCCACAGTCTATCGTGACGATATGCTTCGAATGGCTGTCGTCAGCTGGAGTAACTCTTTGCACTCTAAACAGAATGGTGTTATCAACGGAAGAAAGAATGTTCTTGGTTGAGCTAGTGTTTCGAAATGGCGGTCGGTACACACAGATTGTTGTTCAAAAATGTATAGCAAGATTTACTTATTAACAACCTCCTCATCGCCTTACTGTTAGAAATGTGTTGAATAAGTTGTAATGAATGCTTCATTTGTACTTTCCAGCTTCCCCAGAACAGCGTTAGACCATAGCAGTGACTATTGTAACAAATTTAATTATTTTGTAGGACATTGTTTGATGACGTCGTGTACTTAATTTTTAAAAATTGTTCTACACACAATATGTAGTGAGACTTTACAAAAATACAAACACCCTGTGCAATACAAATGCTCAACACCAAGCGCCAGAAGTATAAGCAAAGGTGAAGAATAACCTGCTATGTTCTTCATATTTTGATATCCTTCCTTAAATTATTGAGGCAGAACTTCGAACAACTTGTCAACTTTCCATTAGATGCCACAGTAATCCAAAAAACTGACACGCCAAAGAAGAACCAGAACCAGACATATTGAAAAAAGAAATTAGAGAATCCATAAGATTAACCTCACTGTATAAATCACCGGGACAGGACGAAATATCGAAATGAACTAATTAACGCACCAAGAGACTATTTAACTATGTTTGGGTAGAACAATAGTCACCACGAGACTGGGGAAGCGCCATAATTATCCCAATTTGGAAACACAAAGGCGGTAATACAGAGGCATTACCTTTTCGAGTCATACAGGGAAAATATTCAGCACAATTCTATGGAAAATACTACGACCTGTACTAGAACCCCAGATACACGAAACACAACTAGGATTTAGGAAAATACAACGAATGCACAGATCCTATCTTTGCTCTTAGAAAACTAATTCAAAAATCAATCGAATTTAACGAAATACTATACTTAGCCTTTGTCGACCAAGAAAATGCATTAGATAGAGTAGATAGAAAGAAGCTGTAGGAAATCCTTAAAAGATATGGAGTGAGTATATATAACAAACTTATGTAGAAGCTTATACAACAACAGTGAATGCACAGTAAGAACACATGGAGCCTTTGTCGACCAAGAAAATGCATTAGATAGAGTAGATAGAAAGAAGCTGTAGGAAATCCTTAAAAGATATGGAGTGAGTATATATAACAAACTTATGTAGAAGCTTATACAACAACAGTGAATGCACAGTAAGAACACATGGAGGATACTCAGAACCCCTCACCATAAGATCCGGAGTACGACAAGGTTGTGTCCTTTCCCACCTTTTGTTCTTAACCTATATAGACAGCATTTGTAAAGGAACCAGCCAAAGAGAGACCGTAACAACACCGCATGAAGACCACAGCACAGAAGAAGAACCAACGGCAAATCACACCATTACAGAACGCCCATTTACGGACGATTAATAGCAAAATCAGAGTCATAATTACAAGACCACATAAATGGTCTAAACGAAGTTTGTATGGAACATAACATGAAAATAAGCATAAGTAAAACGGAGGTAATGACTATAACCAAAGATGAAAGAACAACACACATTCATCTAGAAGAATACACCCTCACACCATGAAACAAGTAAAGAGCTTCAAGTTCCTAGGAAGTATAATATCATCAAATGGCAAACCAGTAGGCGAGATCGAAAATAGATGCAATAAGGCAAACCAACTCACTGGACAAATGGCACCAATACTAAAAAACAAACACGTATCAATAATTATTAAGAAAGAACTCTACAACACAATCTTCCTACCAACTCTATGCTACCATTGAAAAACCTGGACAATGACAGAAAAAGATAAAAGAAAAATCACAACAACAGAAATGAGATTCCTGAGAACACTACTCAATGTGTCAAGAAGAGAGAAAATCAGAAATGAAGAAATCAGGACTAACGTGGGGTTGTAGGTTATAGCAACGCTTAATTTCATCAGAAAACAGCAAGTTAAATGGTTTGGCCATATAACTAGATTACCAACTAACAGTATACCACAACAAGCAATGACGTACAGACCAAACGGAAACAGATGAAGAGGCTAGCCACGTAAACGATGGACAGAGGGAATTACAGACTCCATGGGAATCTCGATACATGAAACCCATAAACGGCCACTCTAATGCTGTTTATACTTCACCTGGACACCGTAAGGTACAAGAGGAACGAAATGAGATTAAATGACATTAGATGAGATGTTTGAACAAAATAAACCAGCATTTTGATTAATGAAACAACCTTTCTTTCTTGTTCTCTGTTTAGTGCCGTCTCATTTCTTTTAGTGTCGTCATCGTTGTCAATCATTGTCTGTAATCGCACTGTCTTTTAGTGTCGTTTTATTGCCTATGACGTGATGGGCTTGTCTTGCGTTTTTAGAGACAATGGTTCGCATGAAATAAAACAACAGCAGTCTAAAACAGCCGGTCCTTCTGGCCGAGGGGTTACAACACTTTCTCCGTAATCCCGTTTATCACGCAGAGTCTCGTAGCAGGGCGAGAGCTGGGAGCGGTTCGACCCCCGCTGGTGACTTGCGGGATAACTGAGCCGGCCGCTCAGAAAGCAATGGCAAACTACTGAGCGTAATCTTGCCAAGAAATCAACATACAGCTGAAAGATGCTGATGTTGACAGCGATGTCCTGTAAAGGATATGCAAAAAAAAAAAAAAGTCTAAAACAGCAAGTAGCGATAACAATTACAAAGTAACTTAAGCACGTGACCAGCGAGTGTAGTTGGGGGCGAGGAAGCAATTTTTTACTCCTTCAGTCCCAAAAGGGATTTATGTTTAACATACGGTGACCTCTTTATTCTGTTCATTCTCCGTGCACCAGACAGTCGTTACTTAATTAGCACAACAGCAGTCAGGCTTTCGAAATAGCCACTGGGGATTTGTAAGCAGATCGTTTAGTGCTGATTTCCATGGCATGAGGCGTCGGCCGTTAAACAAAGCAAGAGCAAACTACTAAACGTAAGGTTATCTAGTAAATTACAAACAGCCGATAGGCCAGCATGGCCGAATAGGATAAAAGTACACGCTCTTAAAATTGCCGGTGTGCTGATACAGAGGTAGCTAGTTCAATCCCTAAGCCGGTTAGTTGGATTAAAATGTTAACTTCTCGTCCTTGACTTGGGTACGTAATTACAAGTACCTCAGAAGTCGAAGTGGGTTCGTCTGATGGCATGGGATACTGGTAATAGGAAAATAAATCCACACGCAAAAGTCAGTCCGGTGCATTATATGGGCTGCGTTTGAATTCAAAGCGAGCGAACGAAAAAAAATAGCAATGTCATGTAAAGGACATGAAACTAAAACTAACTGTTTAATCACATACTACGATTGTAACTTTTCTGACCAAGACATGTTATTCCCCTAAAGTAGGACAGAATACTTCAGAAAAGTAAGTTGATGGCTGGGCAAACCAATGAAGGCGTGGTGTATTCCTAAGTACATAATGAGATTAGAGTATGTCCAAAGCGCCTTAATGAGTGTTAAAGGATATTTTACTTTATTTTGATAAATATGCAAATGCATCAATCATCAGCATCATCATGTAAAATGCCAACAAGTGTGGACGGTCACATGTCGCCATAGCGCACTATCACCAGAGTCATGGATCAACTTTGTTTTTTTTTTTTTTTGGTTTCAATTATGCCATCCAGATATTTACTTCACTGCCTTCCCCCCAATCCCATTCTCTCACTGCCTTCCCCTTGATCATTTCTCCTCAGTCTTGCTAGTTGCTACCAAGTTCTTCAGTTTATTTCCACTCTTAACGTGCCTGAAAAATCGTGACTGTTTACGTATAATTTCTCTGATCATTTTAAGGTTTTCATTTGTTTTTTTTATAGGACATGCTCATTGGTTTTTCTGTCTGGCCAAGGTATTCTTTGCATTTACCTCACAAACCACATTCCCACTGCCATTAGATGTTTTTCACCTTGTCCTCACATTGCCTAGGTTTCACATCCATACAAAAGTATGCAGACCTACGTGGGATTAAACAGGGGCACAAGACAGACTGTAGAATGGAGGTGAGCTGAGGTGAGTCAAGAGCTGATATCACAGCACTCGGGGCATTCCCATACGCACCCCGTCCTCATCTGCAACATCCAATGTACGAACGAACGACCGAACGAACGAACGAACGAACGAACGAAAGAACAATCTTTATTTTCAAAGAGTTAAGAAATGGGCACGGAGACCCGTCTGACATTCTGCCCTTCTTCTCTATTTCCTCTCATACATTCTTTCATTCTGCATCACTTATGAAGTTAATCTTTGACAACAAAAGAACAATAAGCATTAAAACGCATGAAAAATAATCAATAATGTATGACTCACTAAGGCAATGTTTAACATGGGCATTATAAATACCTAAGGAAGTTGTAACGTGCCATACATATGGGAATGTTTATTGGCTAGTTGTCGTTTGAGACAATTTTCCATTATTATTGTTTTTTTCCTATGGAATGGGGGGGGGGGGGGAGGGGAGGGAGGAACGGGGGGGGGGGGGCGCACGTAGTCTGTACTGAGGTAGTGTTCGAAGCAGGTTGCGACTGTTTGTATAGTGATTGGTGGTGTCCTTGATTTCTTGAGAAAGATTGTTCCACAACTGAGCGGCAGAGTATGCTAAGTTTGTTTTATATAAGTCTATCCTAGGTTTAGGGACATGAAGTATATTTAGTCCTTCGCTATGTCTTGCATTATATTTGAACAATGGCCAAAGGTAGCTTGAAGCATTTTGAAATAGGATTTTGTGAATTAGTTTAGCCTTATTAAAAAGTAGGCGCTTGTAGCTAACTACAATCTTATACAAACTGAAGATGTTCATGTAGGTTAGAATTGTTGGTAAGATTTTCACCATTAATTAAACGCACTGCCCTTTTCTGGAGTGAATAAAGGCGTTTTGTTATTGATTTGGAGCCTCCATCCCAAATTGTGGAGCAATAATCAATATTTTTTGTATGTGGGAAGTATAGAATATCTTTCTTATGTAGAAGTCGGTCTAATCCTAATGATATCAGTAGCCATATGATTATATGTCCGTCTGGGCTTTCCGCGAAGTTTCGATTGTCCGGTCAGATTCCGTGGTCACTCCCTGCAGCACCATTCTCTCCAAGGCCGTGGATGAATCTATCCGTTCTTCTGCGCTATACACATGATTCCAAAGGACCCCGACCACATCTGTCTTATCATGCGCCAACACCCTACCAAGGGGTGAAGACCCAGCCAATCTGTCCGTCTGCTGGTTTCCCACAACACCAGCACGTCCCGGGGGGGGGGGGGGGGGGGGAATGGGGGAAGGGGGGGGGGGGGGGTTCCAATGATGCTCTTTATTTGTGATTGTTGATTTGCAGTCTGCCACTCTGCCAACGCATGCATTGTCTCCACCTTTCTCATCATTCTTTGTGTGTCTGTTTCAATCACAGCATACATGTGATGATTGTCTTCCAGCTAGCGGAGCGCCGCCGTGACTACCTCACTATAGCGTGGAATGATCAGGAAGCTACAAGACCAACTCACGAAGTGAAATACTTGATGACGAATCTATCCTTATGGGTAATACTTAGTGTTAACATAAATGAGTGGGTATTTCTAAGTGTGTTAACATTGTGTTGTTTGATTACTTTACCATCTATAACGAGATATTTCGGGAAGCAAACGTTTTCCCCCTTGGGCCAGTTATGGATCCATTAATAATGCTGTGGTGGCAAGTTTTCGTATTTCATGTTAACGCTATCATTGCATATTTTCCTGGATCTCCCTTGCTCTAGAACATTGTTATAGATCAAAACAACGTTTTTCTTTAGTGAATGTGAATAACGGAGACATAAACAATAGATTGCATTATTTATTGCCTTGTATTTTTCGCTGTATTTCGTCAGTTACATGCTGTATAAATCACACCACATAAAGTAAAGTAACTAGATTAATCCTTCAAGATGCTGAAATATACGCATATTCGCACGGTAATTTCAATTGTCTACCATGGTATTTGCAACATCTAATTGCATTTACCGATTAACATGCAGGTGCCAGTCTACCTACATCGGCAGAACAGAGGGGCAGTTAAACAACAGGGTGGTCGAACACATACCCAATTGGATTAACAGAATAATACACAACGATCATGGAAATCTGGCCAAGCCAACTCACCACAAACTTCCTACGTCATCGATTGGACGGCAAATTTTGGAAATCGGTCACGTGATTGATAGAGACAATGTGTTTCATGTGTTGTTTAACACACAAAGTAGTCGCTTGATAAAGATCACAGAAGCCAACAGGATTAATCTGCATTGGCCAGTTTTGTGCAACCAGAAAGACATGATAGTCAGTTTCAAATTACTGTAATAGACAATAGAAATTATTGTGCGAATGTGTGTATATTTCAGCTGGAAAGATTTATCTAGTTATTTTACTTTATGTTGTGTGATTTCTGCAGTAAGTACCTGACGAGAAGCAGCGAAATACACCAGGCAACAAATCGTGCAAACTATTGTTTGTGTCTTCGTTATTCAAATTTATATAGATAACTTTTACTCACAAGCATTCACTCTCTTCGTCCTTCTATCTGTTGTTTTACTGTATAACCGTCTGTTTGTCTGTGTATCTATCTCTAGTTCTCACTCTGTCTTTTTCTCTCACTCCTCTCTCTCTCTCTCTCTCTCTCTCTCTCTCTCTCTCTCTCTCTACTCACAGCCAGCCAGCCAGCCAAGCCATCTATCTATCTACTTACCTACCTTTCCATCCGTCCTCATGCCAGGAAGGCGTTGAAAGGGACCCTTTACATGTTTTTCAACAGTGCATCAGCTTAGCTTTCTTAATTAAGTGGGAACAGAACTGAAAACTATGATAGCAGTGGAGAGGAAAAGTCAACAATGAACACCACAGTAAACGGGGAGATACTAGAACAAGTAACAAGTTTCTCCTATCTTCGACATGTAAAAACAGATGATGGCAGAAGTTAAATAGAAATCAAAAAGATAATAGGAATGGCCAAAAGTGCTTTCAACAGCATAAAATTAGTATTAACATCTAGAGAAATTAAAAAGAGAATTATCAACTGTTACGTATATTCAACACTACTGTATGGCGCGGAAGCCTAGACATTGAACAAGAAAGTAGAAAGTCGAATAGAGGCCCTGGAGATGTGGATATACAAACGAATATATCGTATTTCATGGGGGGGGGGGGGGAACAATCAAATACATAGGTTTCAGAAAAATTTGGAATGAAAAGAGAGTTAATGAAAGAAATAAAAAAAAGAGGCAAGTGAAATATTTCGGCCATGTTAAATGACAAATTACTCTTATAATAAACCATACTGGGTGGCAAGGTGAAGGCAAGCGAGTAAGAGGTACACAACGATACAGTGGGAAGATAACATCAAGAGATGGACGAACATCAATCTGACAGAATGTACAGTCAGAACGAGAGACGGGCAGTTTTTGAGATCCATTGCAGCCAACCTTTATTGTGGAGACGGCACCTGCTTGATTGACTTATCAACTTAGCTTTCTTAATTAAGTGGGAAAACAAGAAAAGACATGAGTGTCATCAAACACTCCACCGGTATTAAGTTGGACTTAAATGTTGACCTTTCTCTCAGAAAGCAATGGTAAACTTTTTTTTTTTTTTTTTTTTGCATATCCTTTACAGGTCATCGCTGTCAACAGCAGCATCTTTCAGCTGTCTGTTGATTTCTTGGCAAGATTACGCTCAGTAGTTTGCCATTGCTTTCTCAGCGGCCGGCTCAGTTATCCCGCAAGTCACCAACGGGGGTCGAACCGCTCCCAGTTCTCTCCCGCTACGAGACTGCGTGATAAACGGGATTACGGAGAAAGTGTTGTAACCCCTCGGCCAGAGAGACCGGCAATGGTAAACTACAGAACTGAATATTGCCGAGAAGATCTACCTAGGGTGTACCACAAAGTCCTGCAAAGGACATGCTGCCACACCAACATCTTTAGTTTACTGGCCTGGTTGGGAGCTTTGGGGCGCTTGAACTTTCTCTTCTGACCGTGGCACAGTGTGTTTCCACAAGTCGGTCAGTTAGATATCAATGCTGACTTCTCGTCCCTGGCTTAAGGACGTAAATTACCAGTATCTCTGAGGTCGGAGAAGGGTTCGCCTGATGGCGAGAGGCAATGGTAATAGAGAAAGATGTTAGTCGCGGTTCCAACTTCATGGCAAAGGGTCAAACCATAAAGCTCCTGTACCAGTGAATATTACACAAAATAATCCTCACTGTCCCACGTGAAAAATGAAACGGACAGCAGTTCTGACACACCAACAGCACGCGTTGCATATAAGGCCGCTGCCAGAATGCCAACACAACAGTTATACCGAGATAAAAGGATAACAGAGACAGCTAACACTTCAGCAAAATCAGCCCGCCGCACACGCTAGTGGTTGCAGCTACTGGTGGTAGGAGCAGGTGTGTGGGCCACACTTGAGTTCAAACCCAACGAATGCACACACAAAAAGTGAAACAAATGCATCACAGATGAGATCAACTCGAACCTCAAAGAACTCAGGTGCATTACCGTTTACACTCTAATCAGTCGTGTTTTTTTTTTTAGTTCAAATAATTCAGAATTGGATCTCTTTAAAGCTGAACAGCGCATAAATGCCCTTGAATACAAATGTTATAGGCGGGTTCTAAGAATATCTTGGATACCGAAAAGAGCAAATACATTCATACGACAGGAGCTGAATATTGAAGAAGATTGGCTACTAAAGACATCTAAACAAAGACATCTGAAATATTTTGGTCACTTGAAACGTCAGTAAAGTTTAGAGAGAACAATGGTATCTGTTCGACTTAAGAGCAGAATAGGGCAAGCAAAGGCTGCATTTCAGAAAATTAAGAATATCTTATGCATTAAGTCACTACCATTGAATGTAAGAGAGTGCCGAAGTGTTATATAGAACCTGGTTTGCTTTATGGCTGTGAATCTTGGAATGTAAATGAACAAATTAGGAAGAGATTGGAAGCGACGGATATGTGGTTCCTGAGACGAATGTTGCGAATTCCTTGGACTGCCAGAGTAACTAACAACGACTGCCTGAAAGAGGCTAATGAAACTAGAACATTATATACAACAATAAGAAAGGAGCGTACAGCTTTTTTGGTCATGTGATAAAAAGAGACGAACTAAGTGGAGAAGAGCTTACGGACGCTTTTCGTAATCCCGTATACCCGCATTCGAAATAGAGCTGCGCGCGATTTGGCAGCAGACCGGGCTGCGTTGGTTTTGCGTTGATATCGGTGCCGGCCGTTCAGAAAGCAATGGCAAACTACTGAATGTAAACTTGCCAAAAGATCACAGAGGCAGAAATGCTGGTGTTGACTGCTATGTCTTGTAAAAAGGATATGAAAAACAAACAAAAAACAAGATGAGAAGAGAGGCATTGAAGAACATCGTGACAACTGGAAAGATCGAGAAAAAAGAGATTGATTGATTGATTGATTGATTGATTGATTGATTTGTCTTTATTTTCGAAGGGTTAAAATTGGGCACGCAGGTCTGTCTTAAATTCGGTCCTTCCAACCACTCATCTTTCGTTCATCAATAGTGCTTGATGCATTTACATAGGAAAAGAACATTATCATATGAATGTTGTAACCAAAAACAATGCATATTACCATATTATGAGACATATCCCCCGCCCACCAAATATCCACCACATACATACACACATACACATCCCCCCCCCCAAAAAAAAAAAAACACACACACACACATCCAGGCACACATGTATGTCCCCACTCCCTCACCAATCCCCCGCCAACACATTCCCCACCTACACGCATCTCCCCACCCACACACTCACATCTCCTACCCATCCCCTAACCCACATATACTTACCAACCCACACGTCCTCCACCAACCCACCCACACACCCCAAACACTCAGCCACACACACACACACACACACACACACACACACACACACACATATCACCCAACCACACAATCTTCCAGCCGCACACACATCACATACCAACCCACACATCCTGCACCCACCCATACACACCCCCATCAACACTTCTCCCACTCACACAATCATCTCCCACCCACAAACACATCCCGCACCCATCCACAAACACATCCCCCATCCACACACATCTCCCCACCCACATACACATATCCGACACCAATCCAACATCCCACACACACCCACCCACACACACCCCATCCACACTTCCCCCACTCACACAATCTCCTCCCACCCACACACACACATCCCGCACCCATTCACCCACACATCCTCCATCCACACACATCTCCCCACCCACATGCACACATCCTTCACCCATCCACCTACACACCCCCAATCGTCCATCGCTCAACCACACATCCCCCACCTACACACATATTCCCCACCAACTCACATATACCCATCCACACACACATCCCCACTCATATACTCATCTCCCACAAACCACCCCCACCCACGTACTCACCCCTCAACCACTCACACACACACACACATCCCCCACACAACCATCAACACGTACATTCCCCACCTACCCACCTTCGCTCACACACCCAACCACCCAGCCAAACACACATCCCCCACCCTCACACACATCCCTCACCCACCTGCAACAACAACAAACCACACCTCCCCCACCCACACAGATCTCCCATCCCATACACACCTCACCCATATACACGTCCTCCACCCACACACACATCCCCACACACATCCCCTCACACACAGACATCTCCCACACATCTACCACCCACGCACACACCCCCACCTACAAACACTCTCACCACCCACACATACATCATCTTCCCACCTACACTTACCTCACCCATACACATCCCACACCCACAAAGACATATCCCCAACCCACAAACACGCATCTTCACACCCATCACACACCCATCACTCGATCTATACACAATCACCCACACACCCATTCACCCACACATCCCTCACCCACCCACACACACATTCCAACCCACCCACTAATCTCCCACCCAGCAACACCCACACACTTCCAACCATCGACCCAAACATCCTCCATCCACACAACATCCCCCACCCACCACAATCCCTTCACCCACCCACATATCCCCTTCTACCCACACACATCCGCCACACACACCCCCTCCACTCATACATCCCCCACACACACCCACACACACACACACACACATCCTCACATCTAGCCACATACATGATGCCTCACATAATCACTAAAACTAGTATGAACAAACTTCCACACTTTACACACACATACACTGACGATTGTCGTGAGCATTCTCGCAAAAATTGTAATAATTGAGACAAAATTGCACATATACATTGTGTGCAATTCAACTCTATCTCTCTCTTTTTTTTACTCTCTCTCTCTCTCTCTCTTTCTCTCTCTCTCTTTCTCTCTCTCTCTTTCTCTCTCTCTCTCTCTCTCTCTCTCTCTCTCTCTCTCTCTCTATCACTCACTAACTCTCTCACTCGTTCTACAGTAATGTGCATTGTCATGAAATGCTGCATGTTAGTGATTCCCAGATCGACGACTGTATGCAGCGAATACCCAGGGAGCAGAAGGGTTAATGAAACAGAAGGATATAAACAACGGATTGACCAGCGCATGTGTATGTAGGTCAAGGCGGGAGAGTCGACTACAACACAGGTGACCTGTATAGTGGAAAAATTGGGGGGCTACAAAGACAGACAGTATCATGGACCAGCCTATTGCGTTCTGGAGGTAGGACTGGACAGCAGAATGCGGTTTGGTTGTATTAAGCAACGGAAAAGTTCAAGATCAGAAATTTCCATGACAAGGATAATGAAGTCTGAATTTGCTTTGTCCAGCAATGTCAAGGACGATGGAAAATGCTTCCC
>JACEFZ010017232.1:0-70000 GCA_014155875.1 Cepaea nemoralis
TATTCTATATTCTGTGTAATCGCATTCCTGTTTGCTCATCGACCACTTTTTATATGTTTCCTTTTTGTCTATTACAGCTTTCTGTACTTCTGTGTTCCACAAACTTGTTAATTTCTTTATCCGTGTTTTGCGTTTTTTCGTGGTCCCACATGCTATCAGTTATCAGTTATCAGTTGGGGTATCTCCATTTCACTCCGGACATGTCCATAGGTGCTCAGATCCCCCCCTCCCCCAGCATATGCATCAGCGTCAGGTGGCTAATAGTGTTGGTTGACGAGGCGCCTTGTTTTCCCGATGTACCTCTCGCGTCTGGCTGTGCCGATTCTTACTCCCAGGTCTTTCATCCTGGACAGCGATGTATATTCACTGACGTCAAAGTCATCTGTTCTCGCCATATCTTTAAGGACGTTAATAATATCGGCACGATCCATGGGCTGGCCATCTACAGGGGGTGCAGAGCCAGCCAGTTTATCAGCTCGTTCATTTCCCTCGACTCCCGCATGTCCCGGGACGAAGATGAAGGTGACTTTACGAACAACAGACTTCCGCAGCGACTTAGTCCACTGTCCATGTACAGATCCAGCTTCAATCATCTGAATCATGCTCATTGAGTACACACACGTTGGTATAATGCTGTGATTCCAGCCATATAAAAGTCTGTGTAACTGCCATCACCTCCATCGTCATGCTGCTCGTGGTCATAGAGTGGGCACCACTGGATTCTTGAACGGTTCGACCCGCTGAAGGGGCTGTAAATGCCCACGCACTTCTCTGCTGCTTTACAACAGATCCATCTATACAGATGAGCACTTCGGGGCTATCTGAGTGTTCATAGATGAGCGCGTTGACTTCTGCATTGACAGCGACAGGGGTCTGCTCTCTGCAACGTCTGTCGAGTGTGATAATGCAGGAGAAAGTGCACTTTAAAGCTGGAGGCACCGGAGTAGTATGTCATGTTGTATTTCATTATCATTTGGGGGCCATCGCGGGGGCCAGAAGTCGTATTTCCTTATATGAATGTTATACCTCCCACACTGGCCCACCGTGAAAACGGCCCGCAAATGACCCAGATATTTTAACTTGGCGGGCATTTTCTTGGGTCTGGGTGACTACTTCCGGTTGTCACTTCCGGTCCCCGCGTGGGTGGCGGTGGCGGCGGTGGCGGTGGCGGCGTCGGTGGCGGAGGGGCGGACAACGAGACAACCCCCAGGTATGTGGAATACTTATATAGATAAGTAGAACAAATAGTTGTCAGGTTCGAGTCCCAGTGTGTGTGTGTGTGTGTGTGTGTGTGTGTGTGTGTGTGTCGTGGGGTGTGTGTGGTGGGGTGTGTGGTGTGATCGAACCCCAATCATATTGATCCCCTTCTTCGATGAGGAGATAGAAGTCAGTATGACAGAAAAAAAATGATTTATTTCATCTCTCTAGATAACTCGAGGATCCATAGTTGGATTGCATGAATAAACTTTAAACCATGATAGTTAATTCGGTAGGTTTCCTTACCCATGTATCAACATTAAGCGCTTGGTGAAAATCTGGTATAAAAATATTCTAGACAACTATAGAATTTTATAAAAAATTAACCCTAAAAACATAATAACGGTTAAATTTCTTGTATGTTTAGCGGCGAGTAGATACGTCAATAAAAAAAAATACGAGTCTTCATTAATTTAAACCATAACTTCCCGAGATAATCATAAAAATTTGTAATATTATTAAACCCCGCAGTTATACCCCTTAATTATAAAAGTATGCCAAGGGAAATTATTCGTGGCTCTTAACTCAACCAGAATTGTTCCCCCTTTTGGATACTAAGCTCCCCTTGAATGAAAGTTTACCTGCGCGTACAGGTAAAAGGTCACGTGCTGACCCCACCACCGGCCAGCTTTGATCATTACTGGAGATAAACACGCACACTAAAGCGGGCTGACAACAGCGCTGGCCAGCTCGAGTTGATCTTACCTGAGATAAATACACCCATTGAGGCGTTCTGGTTGACCGTTAACACAATGAACACAGTGACACAGCCGGGGCTGTGAAGGGAATATTTGGGTAGGAAAAAATAAGCTGTCCTCAAATATACCTATACGAAGTTCGTGTGAAGAGGGTGTATGTACAGCTAGATGTCTATCTATTACAGAACGTCGCAGTCAGCCCTAACATTGTTTATGCAATGCATTTACAGGACGTTGCAGACAGTCCCAACATTGATAGCCTCGTACTATAGCTGTGTGTCTATCTTTTACATATCGTAGTCAAGCTGTAATGCAAGGCATGTACAGGACGTCGCACGCAGCCCCAACATTGTATGATTGTTCGTGTGCTGTCATGATGTGGCGTGTCATGTCACAACCAAAGATATGCCTCGTACTATAGTTGTGTCTGGCTATTACATACTGCAGTCAAGTTGTAATGCATTGCATTTACAGGACGTTGCACTCAGCCCCAGCATTCATGCTTCTTGGGCAAGGTTGCCGTTGTCTTTCTGAACGATCGGCAACCATGATCTTCTGCGGTGTCTGTCAGCAGGATTACCATCACCGTCGTCACCCACCACCATCAACAAAAAGCGTCACCATCAGCATCAGCTCATCATCAGCAGCAGCATCATCTGAGGGTGACCAACTGGGTGATTCATCACAGGGCTATGTCGGCGGAGTGAACGTACGTGGGCGTGTTCAGACATGTCTTTGGGGAAACTGGACGATGACTCAGAGTGTACTGACAGCATAGAGATACAGTCGAGACACTTGGGTAATGCTCACAGTCGATTAAATATGGCGCTGCTTCCGGGTACCTGTATAATGGCGACAACCAGACCACGTGGGCAATAGTTACAGCCTGTCAAAGATGGCACCGCATCCGGTCACATGTGGGAGTGGCAAAACCAGACCACGTGCTCGCTGACTAAAACCATTCAAACATGGCGCTGCATTCGATCACCCATGGGTAATGGTCACATCCGCTGAAATATGGCGCTGCTTCCGGTTGCCTGTGTAATGACTACAACCAGACCACATACTCACTGGTTACAAGTGGTCAGCAATGGCGTTGCATCCGATCACATGTGGTAAGGAGAAACCAGACCACGTGGCTAAAATCGATCAAATATGGCGCTGTATCCGGTCACGTGTCTTATGGGATACAACCGAAACACGAGCCTAATGACTCAACCGGTCATAGATGGAGTCGGACCCGGTCACATGACCAGACAGTGCATAATATTCGGTTGACTCATACTACGTCAGCAAATAGAGTGTATAAGACGGCCAGCATTTCTCTAATAGAAGTACCGGTCTCTGTGAGCAGTAACCAGAACACCATGTGCCAAATCTCTAATGGTAAGTTGGCTTTTATTTTATACAACTTTCACATTTTCGTTGTGTTTCTCCAAGTAGGCATACAGTTAACCTAACAATACTAGTATAATAAAGAGATATGGTGCTAATCGCATATAACTGGAGTATGTCCTCTTCTGGATGCGACACCAATCAACACATGCACATGGCTGATTCATTAAGCCTGAATAGTCGTATACAGGTGGCCTATTCTGAGATGCAGATTAATTACTTGTCCTGCTCTGTCCATAACACGGTACTCACCATGAGCAAGTACTGTGGCTTTCTGGTTGACTTCGTCATTCATTTCTTTTGGTGGTATGTAACGGGTGGATCAGACTTATCTTATTGCACTCCTTCCGTACCCAATCGACCAGCGCTGGCGTATCTGGATACTCCACAGTGGGATGACAACCCTTGTATGGTGACCTTATGCCCACTGCTAAGTTCAGAAAGTAGTGTCCTTAGTACCGGCAATGTCCCACAAGGAACGCCTCGAGCACTGATTTTTTGCATTTACCAATAGCAACTAATGATACAACCGAGACACGAGTGTAATGACCCAGTAGGTCAAAATCAGCGGTAATGGAAGAAACCAACGTGGAAACTAACTCACAAAATACACCAGAGGGGGAAAGAAAATTCTTTCTGGTGTAAGTGTGGTCGGCGAGTGCCGCAACTAGGGATTGTCTTCTTCTGTCAACTGGTCGTTATATACACAGTCATCGGCGTATCACTATTTAATCTGTCTCGAGACAACGTCAACGCAGTCGAGGGCAAGTTATGGATAGCTCTTCTAAGCAGCTGTCTGGGTTACATGCTACCAAACCCTAAAATATGAGCTTCTACCTGACATTACCGAGTAATGCTTCGCCGAACATATTTCCCAAGAACTCACCGGGTCACTATTTCGTCAAGTTACCGCAGACTATAGAGGTGAGTCAATATTTTGAAGTGGGTCTGGCCGAAATTCAATTCCTCAACTACTACTGCAATGTGCTAGAGAATGAATTATGGCTAAGATACATCCCACCCAATGGTAGATTGATAAGAAAGGTGTGTCCCTCAGACCTGTACAGTTCCCCAGACGCGTTTATAACTGCACTGAATCGCCTAATGAAAGATCGGAAGGTGGACGATCAACTCTGTGTTCTATTCCATTTCGACAAGGCATCAAAGAAAGTCATCGTGAAAATACTCGAACCAGGGGCCACTATACATTTAGTAAGAAGTTACAAGAGATACTAGATACAATTGAAGGTGAAGAGTCGATAGACCTGAATAACGACCTGCAAAATGTCTACGTATACTGCGATCTCAATGAGGCAAGAACAGTTGGAGACGTCATGGTCTCACTACTAAGGGCGGTTCCTATCATGAATCAGCGATCGACCTCAGTGTTTCGCGCCTACGACAAACCTCACTACATACCGCTGAATCGTTACTCGTTCGACACGGTGGAAATACTTCTAACCACTGATACGGGTACAAAGGTCGCATGCACTACAGGGATGCTGGGGCTGAGTGCAACGTCCTGTAAATGCAATGTATTAGAACTTGACTGCAGTATGTAATAGCCAGACACAACTATAGTACGAGGCATATCATTGGTTGTGAGATGACACGCCAAATCATGACAGCACACGAACAATCATACAATGTTGGGGCTGAGTGCGACGTCCTGTACATGCCTTGCATTACAGCTTGACTGCGATATGTAAAAGATAGACACACAGCTATAGTACGAGGCTATCAATGTTGGGACTGTCTGCAACGGCCTGTAAATGCATTGCATAAACAATGTTGGGGCTGAATGCGACGTCCTGTAATAGATAGACAACTAGCTGTTGATACACCCTATTCACACGCACATGACATGGTTGTCGTTCATTCAAAATGAGATTCGCAAACGTGCCCACCTCACATGAAACGCCATAGAATGTTGAGGTTGACTGTGACGTCCTGTAATTGATAGCACACACGAGCGCAAGCACACACGCATGTATATACACACACACGCACTAGCGCACATGACATGACTCGTTCTTACATAATGACAATTGCAAAACTTATCCCAGGAAGTGAGACACTCCGTAGAACACTGAGGTTTACACACATACATACACTCGGCCGTACACCCACGTACGCACACACACACACATATACACACGGTTGTCATGATGGTACAAGAGCAATCAAACAATGTTGGTGTTGACTGCAGCGTCCTGTAAATGCATTGCATTACAGCTTGACTACCAGCTGTAATAGGTAGACATAGTACGAGGCAATCATTTGGTCGTGTAATGACACGGCGAATCATGATGCACACAAGCAAACAAACAATATTGGGGTTGACTGCGACGTCCTGTAACAGATAGCACACACACACACACACGCGCGCGCGCATGTACATACACACGCACGCATACACGGATGTCATGATGGCACACGCGCAACCAATCACTGTTGGGGTTGTCTGCAACGTTCTGTAAATGCATTGCATAAACAATGTTGGGGTTGACTGCGACGTTCTGTAATAGATAGACACCTAGCTGTTGATACACCCTCTTCACACGCACTTCGTATAGGTATATTTGAGCATAGCTTATTTTTTCTTACCCAAATATTCCCTTCACAGCCCCAGCTGTGTCACTGTGTTCATTATGTTAACGGTCAACCAGAACGCCTCAATGGGTGAATTTATCTCAGGTAAGATCAACTCGAGCTGGCCAGCGCTGTTGTCAGCCCGCTTTAGTGTGCTTGTTTATCACCAGTAATGATCAGAGCTGGCCAGTGGTGGGGTCAGCACGTGACCTTTTACCTGTACGCGCAGGTAAACTTTCATTCAAAGGGAGCTTAGTATCCAAAAGGGGGAACAATTCTGGTTGAGTCAAGAGCCACGAATAATCTCCCTTGGCATACTTTTATAATTAAGAGGTATAACTGCGGGGTTTAATAATATTACAAATTTTTATGATTATCTCGGGAAGTTATGGTTTAAATTAATGGAGACTCGTAGTTTTTTTTATTGACGTAACTACTCGCCGCTAAACATACAAGAAATTTAACCGTTATTATGTTTTTAGGGTTAATTTTTTAATAAAATTCAATAGTTGTCTAGAATATTTTTATACCAGATTTTCACCAAACGCTTAATGTTGATACATGGGTAAGGAAACCTACCGATTTAACTATCATGGTGGAAAGTTTATTCATGCAATCCAACTATGGATCCTCGAGTTATCTCGAGAGATGAAATAAATCATTTTTTTCTATCATACCTACTTCTATCTCCTCATCGAAGGAGGGGATCAATATGACTGGGGTTCGGTCACACCACACACCCCACCACTCACACCACACACCCCACCACACACACACACACACACACACACACACACACACCACACACACACACACACACACACACACACACACACAAACACACACACACACACACTGGGACTCTAACCCGAAAACTATTTGTTCTACTTATCTATATAAATATTCCACATACCTGGGGCTTGTCTCGTTGTCCGCCCTACCGCCCCCGCCGCCACCGCCACCCACCGGGGACCTTAAGTGATAACCGGAAGTAGTCACCCAGACCCAAGAAAATGTCCGCCAAGTTAAAATATCTGGGTCATTTGCTGGCCGTTTTCACGGGGGGCCAGTGTGGGAGGTATAACATTCATATAAGGAAATACGACTTCTGGCCCCCCTCGATGCCCCCAAATGATAATCAAATACAACATGACATACTACTCACCGGCACCCATTCTTTGCCGGGGTTGATACTGGTAAGACTGCAGACCTGTCTGACGACATCTTCCGCCCGACCCATCCATGATTTGCCTCTCTTTAGCATGTCACCCTTTTCTCTGAATATAGCGTCATGCAGAGGGTGCTGCTCATCTGCACTTATTTTTAAGTATGCACGAGCTCTCCAGATCTTGATCCTGTGTTCCATTGTCGGGAAGTCAAGGAGGTATCTCATTGCTACACAGTTGGTGTCTTTCGTGCAGCCCAAAATGATGCGCATGGCTTCGTTTTGTACCTTTTCAAGTCTTACAATCTGTGAAGGGCTGACAGTGAGGATGGCCAGGGCATACTCGATGCGTGAAAGCACCAGTCCTTGGAACAGAAGTATTAGCAGTCTTTGCTCGATATTGGCAGCCGCCATGACTCTCGTTGCTGACAAACCTTTTCGAGCTTTCATTATAACATAATCGACATGATCTCTGAAGGACAGACTTCGATCAAGCCTCATATGTCATTGACTGGGTTCTACTCAAAAGGCTCCCATCCATTCTTACTTCCGGCAGGTCTGTGTTCGCAATATGGTTGTGTAATAGTCTAGCGCGATACATGATGATGATAATGTTACCAATACCAGCATCCCTTGCAGTGCCCTGGGGTACGATGGGAAGCCGCTCTGGAAGTGAGGATAAATAGAGGCGCGTGTCAGTTTCCCAGTCTCTCCAAACCAGACAACCGTGGCCGAAGGAGCGATGATGTAGATCGCTGTAGTATAGAATGGGGAGGCCCAGTCACTGGACCAGAGCAGGGAGTCACAAATGCCTCTAGATTTAACCATGACTGGCTTGTGTGGCCCACACACGAGGACCGAGGGAAATCCATCAAAATAACTGGCAATTTGTAAGCCCACTCTTGGTGAGTTAAATTTATTTAGATAGCTTAATTAAAGATAGGATAGTGGTGCCTTTGCTAGTTTCCAACTGGAAGCTCCAAACTTAACATCCACAGGTTTGAGGTACGATTCGGTGTAGTTCGGTTTATAGTGTTACCTAGAATGGGGAAATCTTCTGTTCCTAAGTGAATAAAAATTAGTATTTATTTTCACAAGTAAAATGGCGACGATCGGCAGAATGACAACAACATGGGTTCGCCTCAATTAGTAACTGTAAAAGTGCTACTCTGCAGATTGGCAGGGATGTAGTAAGAAAACTAATACCAGGGGTATTCAGTGACGATGCAGGAGAAAGGTTGTTCTCATATGATGGTGTGTATATTTGTAGGTTTTTAGATTTAATATAGCAGACAGCGCAGTGCCAGTACGAATTGGAAGTAATCAAGTATCGATACTGTACTGTGTTTGGTAGTTCTATAGAATTTGATAGGTCCAGAATTCAATACAGTAGGCAAAATATGTAGTATCATAGTCCAGAGTAGAGGAGGATGTATTGTTCTGTTAAGTCTGTGTTCTGACAAGAGGAAAATACAGAGCACTAGAATAAAATATGAGGAAATAATGAAATAATGGTTGTGGCTGTTTACAACAGTGAAGAGGAAAATATGAAGCACTGTAGTATAAAATATTAGGTTATGTTAATTCTATGTGGGTGATATTCCTGTATGGAGGTGGCCAGATTAGGTGTGCAGGATATATATAATATAATATGCCATTATTATAGTAGCATGGTGAGGTTGAAGATAACAGTAGATTGAATGGTCTGGGGTAACCAGGGCTGTTCCAGGTGGACTGTACAGTCAGTAAGAGGGAGGCAAAGTACATAACTGGGTGGTTATACCAGTCTGGTCTAGAATGAGGAACATGAAGTTGAACTGGAAACATGGTACGGATGTGTTTATGTAACTTCCCACAACAAAGGGGAAGGCCGGTGTCTTTATATTATAATATATTGAGGTAGTGAGATGCCCCATGTGTAATGGAAAGTAAAGGGTGCCAGGGGATGAGAGACACCTCCATTATGTTATATTGTGTGTTTGAAGTCAGATGACTTATCACGACTCAAGAACACCAAACCTATAGTGATTGCTGGCGTACGAAGGTGTAGAGTGGCACGGTGAAAGTAATAGATATATGGTGCTTGATGACAATGTATGTTATGTTCTTCTAGATAAATGGAGCTATGGTAATAATTATTCATGACTGGGTGTAGTGATGAAGGTGCCAGGTTGAACACTACACATGATAGGGTGGTTTATGATTATAATAGTGTTCATGGGGATAATGATCTGTGTTGCTCAGGTTGGACACATGTGAACTTAGTAAGAATAGTCTCCTGACAAGCAAGAGGTGCTGAATAAGGCACCCATAATGAATCTGGGGTATTATTGAGAGCTTTGTCATGGTGAGGGTGACCATGTAGTGATGTCAGCTAAGATGATTGTGATTGTGGTGATGGCTATGGTGAGAGCGATCATTTGATGATTGTGATGGTTTTATGTGGTGTTATATGTCTGAGTTGTTGGCAGTGACTTATGTTATAGCCTATGTCCTGATTTTTGCTGGTGTTATGTGTAGAACTGTACTTCTGGTATAGTGATGTTGTCTAGTTGTCATCAGTACAATGACACATCTAGTTGGTGATGTCAAGTTGAATTGCATATCCTGTCTGCTTGATTGCTGTTGGTGCATTGGACTGTATTTATGTCCTGTATGTACATGTTCAAATGGTGTTGTCCTGTTAGAGTCGTGGTACACCGGTGTAGCTGAGTTGTGTTCGGTGTTGATTTTGACTAGTTGATGAGTGTTGCTGTGTAACATTGGCATTTATGAGTGGTATTCTCAGCCTGTGGTGTTGGGGATGAGAAGTTGTGTTGTGTCAGAGATCTGTAGGTAATGACCCCCCTGAACTGAGAGTGTTCAAGAAGTAAATATTGAGTTAGATGAGAGGCCAGGAAAGGCTGCGAGCATTGTGACGAGGGATGATCCACCCTCACATTAAGATTGTCCCATGATATGGTGGTGGCTGTTGCATTAATTGTGGGCCCAATCACTCCGAAGGATGCTGTAGAGCGTGTGTGCTCTGTTTATATTTTATGTGGAGTATATCCTATAACCTATCCATGTCATTGTTGTCCAGTTGAAGTATCATGTGGTTGGTGTGAACTTACACAGTCCATGTCTATGTTTGTGCCACAAGGACACTGTTTGCATACACCGTTGCTGTAGTTGTTGTCCTGTGAAGTCCATGTGTTGATGCAAATATTGATTCTTTGATGATTATTAATTAGATGTTGTACCTTGTCATGCATTGCAGGTAGTGACCCCTGGCCATGTTTGTGGGTTGTAGAGCAAACTTGAGCCCCGGCTCTGGTTAATGTCGTAGGCCGCTCACATCCCCTTTTTGTATACCCTTTTGTATACCCTTTCATACACCCCTTCGTATACCTGTTTATGCGTGTTTATGTCACTATATCTCTGCTGTTAGGGTTATAGTTTTGTTATTCGTTATGTTATGGTTTTTCGCTGTATCTGGTCCCAGTCGACTTATGTGATGCGGGTGTCTTGTGTGGGTATTGAGGGTCCCTTCGACTCAACTGAACATGATTGAGGTCTCACTGTCATTTAGAGACCGCCCCTGTAGTCAGTGCTAGGCAGCAGTTATCTCTGTGGGATTTCAGATTCCCATTTCTGTATGTACCAACTGTCCATGAGTCCTGAGATGATTACAATAGAGTCCATACCTGCTGTTATGTTGTTGTTTACGTTGAGGCTCTGTTGTTGCCATGTCCTTGTTGGTTTGTGGAGATGGGTACCTAGTCATGTGCATAGCGATGTTAGGCAGCAGTGATTACTGTGGGAACATAGGTTCCCATTTCTGTATATGTCAGTTATGTGACATGTCAAGATGCCTGTTTGTCCCTGAATCATGCAGTTCTGCCAATAAAAACCTAATTTTGTTGTTCCTAATTTGTTTTGTTTAGTCTGTAGTTTGTTTTGTAAACTCATTGATCCTGTTACAGTCCAGCAGTGTAATCTTCTGTCTGGGGTGTACAACAGTACATCCCCCGCCCTAAGAACTCCTGGAATCTTCTGTCTTAATTCTACCCCTTTTCTTGTTAACAGAGGAGGATATACACAGTGCTCTTTCTCTATTTCTCCTTATTGTCCTTTTCTTCTCTGGCCCATTAAAAGTCAGTGTTGCGCTTCTTTGTCTTTGAGCACTTAAGTATAGGAAATTACATCTTCCTGTCCTTAATATTCCACCTCCTATGACAGTTGTTTAGGGAGAACCATGTAACCAATGCCTTTGCAGGGTTGACAAGGGCACCGGCTTCAGCGCACCATGAGGAAATTCGATCTAGTTCGCCCTGAATATCATTGGTAACCACCTGTCTATCTCGACCCTGTCGGTACACGAGAATGTCGTCAGCAAATGATAGAGTCCTACCCCTCTGGTCCAACTGTTGTTCAGTGATCGGCACCGTATACGCGTTGAATAGTACTGGTGACAGTGGTGAACCCTGCGGCAATCCTGGACATATCGTTATCGGCTCAAAAGACCAACTCCCGCATCTTAGCACCACCTTCCTTTGGAGCAGAACTGCAGCTATCCATCGTACAAGGTGAGGGTGCACTTTCAGTCTGAGGAGGGTTTGCATCAAGTGCTCGAAGGATACTCTATTGCATGCGTCCTCTAAGTCTATGGCGGCCGCACATGTCTCTTCTCTGACCTGAAATCCTTCATAAACATCTTGAGCAAAGACCGCCGCATTCAGCCATGACTCTTTGTTACGTCTGTATCCTCCAAGTGTGGGCGGGAAGCAGTCGAGCTGTTCCAAGTCACAAGCAAGTCTGTGTGCTACAATTTTCTCCAGTAGCTTGCCAACAGTGTTCTGCATCGTAATGATTCTGTAGCCGCTTATCTTGGAATGGTCTTTGATAGGTTGTGGCAGCGGCAGCAAGTAGCTGTGTAGCTATTCCTCTTTGATCTGACCCCTCTGGATACTGGTGTTGAATTCTCTGGCCAGTTCTTCCATGTCATCATCTGACGTCATCAGTAGGTCACCATATCGGATGCCGTCTGGGCCTGGGGCGGTGTTATGTGATTTCTTGAGCATTGCACGTATTGTCTCAGCTATGATTATGCACTCTTCGTTTGTCCCAACCCCCTCGCACAACTTAGAGAGTGTCGTTGTGGTCCTCTGTCTGGCGGGCTCGTCTTTCTGGTCAGTCTGCTCTATGTAGCGTGCAAGAAGGGCCTTGCCTTTATCCGCATCCGATTTTTTCCTTGTGAGGTCTGTGCCTTGAAAGTCTGGAATACCCCTACGTTGTGCGGCGCTGTTCATGCTCTTTGTCGTATTTTATTTATATTGTATAATGTATTGGGTATTATGTCGTTCCTGGAGTGAGGGGAATCAACATCGACATCCTTTTACCCCCATACCACTATCTTGAGGATCTTCTTGATTTCTGTCCACAAAACCCCGTCGGTCCCTGGATCCCTACCCCCCCCCCCCCCCCCCTCTCTCTCTCTCTCTCTCTCTCTCTCTCTCTCTCTCTCTCTCTCTCTCTCTCTCTCTCTCTGTCAATACTGTATCAAGCCCCATCTCATTCGTTTCCCAAAACACACTAAACAACACTGGCTCTAACAAAACAACAATTTAGTTTAATAGAGAAAAGTGTCGTGTATGTGCAAAGTGTATGAGTAGAATGTCTGTCTTATAATATCGTGTGTATGTAGACTCATACCGAACTGCCAAGGAGCACAGTCTGTTTCATCCTCGTACTGGCCATACCACAACACCATATCAGGGACAGAAAACCTCACCCAAGTGATGTGTCTCTCAGGTCACGTGTCGACCTCTTCAGACAGCTCGTGAACAATCAGGATGCTTGGTCTTCAATAGTTGAACAGTCCAATAATGATCATTGATCTAGCACACACAGTGCAACTACCCTGTTCATTAAATGTTCTGTGATCAGAGAACCTTACAAATATCGTTAATGTCACTTTGGAAAAAACTAAATGTTCGTATATCGCTTGTTGTAAGATTTTTCCCAATATTAACTCATAATGTTACTGTTCCACGTAGTTATATCTATTAGTGTTCCTGGTACAGGTATTATTTACAGTGTTCTGCATTTTCTGTGATGTAACTATCACTTAAGAAAACACACATATAATCATCATGACCTGCTCAGCAAAGGCCAGGTTCCTGCAGACCATCTGGGTTATGGGCCCAGTGCAAAAGCCTCTCAGTAACCTCTGTTTTCAATACTTGAGCCATCACTTTCTATGACTTGGTTGCTAGCTTCTTGGTAGAATAACGTGGACCAATTGAGTGGAACCTGTTGAATAGAGAACACACCTGGTGAGAGAAACCGATTTTGACCTTTATTAGGTGAGTGAAGGCCAACGGCCGCACTCAGAAAAAATAACAGAGAACCAAACTCTGTTATAATGCCGAGGAGCTCATCACTTAGGTCTGAGATATGTAAGTCAAGGAAAGACTAAAGGAAACGGGTAGAAACCCAGCAGATGCCCTACTGGAAGATCCTACCATTTTACATTCCCTCAATCCCTCCCAACCATCCTCAATCTTTCTAAATATTATCCCACTACATTGTCCTTAACTCCCTGAGTTAAATGATATCTCACACCAGCTAGTTTAAGCTACACGATATGCTACTGTTGCCGACGCCCCTATAATACGTTATATCACCGCACTTATAATACGTTCTATCACCGCACATATAATACGTTCTATCACCGCACAGTACTGCACTCTATTCCTAAGAATAATCTAAGTTAGATATGATTAATAGAATACCATATCGTTATCCCTGTTGTAGATGGAGACTATGAAATCACAGACTGGATCTTTGTCCGCCTATATTCATCAACAATTGACACTATAGTCTCTCTCTCTCTCTCTCTCTCTATAGACACAACAAGGGATATTGCACATATCCGTAGCACTTCACAACCCTCGGTCAACTAACTCAAAGTTGTTTATCTCAACCGTTTTTATACTGGGTACTAATGACGTCACAAAACTGTCTAGACACTAGACCGTCTAGAATCTATTTTTCTCCCTCTTTTCTAGACTGGGTGGAAACATCCCGCCGTCTATTTCGCTTTCATCTGGGTACTTGTTTCCCCTACAACAAAGAGTCTTGCCCGCCTGTGAACCAGAGAATAATTTCCCCACATCACAAGATCTAGCCGACCTCTGCCCAGACATTCCGTCTATCACATCAAAGGATGGCTGCCGCCTTGCAGACGGATGGCGCAATAGTCCCTCCTCCAGCAACAACATATTACAGAAATGCCGACCGTGTGTAGACATTTGTCGCGACTTCTGTCATCGATCGAAACCTGCAAGTTTTTAATGTGACACTCTTTTGGAGGCGCCAGAATGTCGTAAGAGATCGCTCGGAGCACACCTTCCTGCAGAACTCGTCCCATTTCTCGGCCTTGGCCTGTTTGGCGCAGGATTTTAATAAAGTCATCGTCCTATGAACCTCAGTCTTCAGGTCCGCCAACTCAACCTGTGACATGTTGGCCTTTCTGGCTTTTTGCCAGTCTTTGACAGCTTGCCTCTTTCCCAGCCATGCCTTTTCGACCTCGCCATTCCACCATGGTGGCTGCAACCATCTTTCTTGTCTCCTGTGGGAGGAAGTTAGTTTTATCCTTCTGATCTTGCTTATGGCTTCTTGACCAGTGTTGTCGTACGGGAAGGCATTTGTCTTGTTTCCTTGACTCCTGGCCCTGTCTTTCTCGATCAGGATGATACAAGGGTAGTGGTCACTGTTATGGTATCCCAGTGTGCCCCACCGGCACCTTGGTGCGATGGTGGGTGACACCAGAGCCAAGTCAATGACGCTGTCAGAGTCACCTGGCCGAGTGGCTATTCTAGTGACCTTCCCATCATTCAGACAGACCAGGGCAGCAGATGCCAGGGCGTCCTCCAAATCTTCCCCCTGTCTATTGGTGATGCAATTCACCCATTGACTGCCTTTGGCATTAAAGTCCCCACAGAAGATGATATGCCTTTCATCCATATCGAACAAATTCTGCCATTGTCGCACGTCGACCTTCCAATTTCACGCATAAACATTCAAGATTACAAGCTGCACTGGCGTCATTATTCTTAACGTCTGCACTTGCAGGGCATCACTGTTCCAGGCGGACATATCGATCTCAGACACCAGTATGTTGTCGCGGACAAGAATGGCCTGTGCGAGGTGCCGCCTGTTGAAGAAGCCCTGAAATCCCGCGACATTGACTGTTCCGTCGCCGAGCTGTGTTTCTTGCAAGACTACATTATCGTTTCCGTAGAGTAGTTTTTCAAGAATAAGTCGGCGTTGACTAAATGATGCACGAACGTGTCCGATGCCCAATCTGTCACGTTTTAAACGCCTTCTGCGTGCGCCCGCCTTCTTACCACGATGTGTCCTTGTCGGTAGTCTGGTCGTCATGTTAGGCTTAACTATCGCCACCGGGCGCCGATGATACGCCGAAGGGAGTCCGGGCGCGCGTGCACGAACTCCGTTGCACGGTCCGAACTCCATTTCATCACGAAAAACACACTTAATCCATAAACATTTCGGAAAAAACACGTTCCATTTTACGGGACGATACAATGTCCCGCCATCTTGCTCAAGGGAACTCACTACAAATTCGGTTCCACATACGGTCCCACATGTTATCTTTGCAGTATTCAAAATGCTTGATGTGAACATCTCCCATTCTTCTTCCACTGTCTTTCCTTCTATAGGTAATTTTACAAAGATTGCAGTTTGCTCTTTTTCATAATTTTCCCTCGCTGCCTCGTCTTTGAGGTTTTTTGAGTTTATTGATTCGCATGGCATGTATTTTCCTGGTCTCTGCTTCCTTCTACTGATGATGCTTATTGTTGCAACGACAGCTTTGTGGTCTGTGTTTATACTTAAGTTGAGCACTGCCCTTTCATCTAATATATTTCTCTTTCTGTTATTTCTTGTTAATATAAAATCAATTTGGCTTTTAGTATCTAGATCTTTCCATTTATACCAGGTGTATATTTGTGAGTCTTTGTGTTTATAGAATGTATTTGTTATATAGAGGTCGCGTTGGCTGCATAGCTCTATCAGTCTACTTCCATTATCATTTCTTTCATTATGTTGGTCTCTAAATGCTCCAAGATGTTTTTCTATGCCCGCTCTGTTGTGTCCTAGTCTTGAATTGAAGTCTCCCATAACTATAATGTTGTCCTGCTTATCTATTTTATTTAGCACGTCATCAATGTCTTCTTAAAATTCCTCGCATTCTAGCTCATTTTGGTTTGTATTACATTATGCGTATATTTGTACAAAGCTTGTAATTGTTTGTTCTATTATTATCACTGTTATGATTCTTTCTGATATATATTTTATGTCTAGTATTCCTCTTGCTAGCCGTGGTTCAATAATTATTCCCACACCGTGTCTTGCCCTTTCTTGCTGTTCCACTCCAGAGAAGACAAACGTGTAACTGTGGTGGATCTCCTTGCATCCTTCCCCCTTTATTCTGGTGTCCGCTATTCCCATCAGTCCAATTTTCCTCTCTTCCATTGTTTCTATAAGTTCTTCTTCTTTACTATTAAAACCGCAGACGTTCATTGTGCCTATTTTTTGAATCGCTGATCTATCTCGTAGTCCATTAACATTGCCGGGTCTATATCCATTAGGGTCAGTCCGTTTATGCTTCTTAGTTTTTCTACGAGCAGTATGAAGTTCCCCTGCCGGCGTGCTATATGTCGTAATCACTAAATGTGAAGGTCTGAGAATGTGAATCTAAATATTACAGCACAGTCCTTAGCATATCACGGGCCAATAACACGAAAAACAATGACATTCTACAAGGTGTAAAAATCGAAGAAAACTATCTCATATACAGTATCGTGTCTGGGGAACTGAAACATTGACCACATGAAATGTCACAGTGATTTGGAAAAAGCAGTGATGATAAATATTGTTCCTATATATACATCTATATATGTGTATATATGTGGCTAAGGGCTTGCGAACGCGGTTTGTGAGCCCGTATATCCGGGTTAGAAACACAGAGGTGCTTGTTTTTTTCGAAAAAGTATAGGAGCCGGTCGTTCTGAAAGCAATGGCAAACTACTGAACGTACTATTTGCCCAGGAATCACGAACAACGAAAATGCTAGGGTTGACTGCTACGTCCTGTGAAGGACATGCAACTTAATTTTTTGTAAATATATATATATATATATATATATATATATATATATATATATATATATATATATATATATATATATATATATATAAGCAGGATGTGACCATCACGAAGATGGACACAGGGCATCGATGACCATGTTTGATACTGAAGAATTTTCTAGGGCCGAGAATCTGTTCGGCCCAACGTGAAGAGAGCGACATTCTGCGTAGTACCTGCTACATGACAATTGTGGAGTCACATCTAGAGATGGTATCAGACACTTAGGTATTGAGTTCTCTAACAGATTAATGCCGTGGGATTATTAATCGCCTTAATGAGCTTAAATATCTCCAAAATGTTGTCATTGCGTTATAATACAACATGACAGCTACCATATTAATAACATTAAAGTCATAACTGTGACATACCTTTACTTCCCATTTTTCGACATCCATTTTTTATTTGGTCCAAACCCATTTTTGTTTGGCACTGAATCTGTTGAGAAGCCAGAACATGACGCAGACTGTGTTGATTGAAACAATATGTGTGTGTCAGCTCGACAGTGTACCATGGGCTGAGAGTAATAATATGTGTTCTCGCTGGACAGTATACCATGGGTTCAGACAAACAATACTTTTTCCAGCTGGACAGTATTCCATGGGGAGAGAGAAACAATATGTGTGTTCCAGCTCGACAGTGCACTATGGGCTGAGAGAAGCACTATTTGTGTTTCAGCTCTACAGTATACCAAAGAAATATGTAATTAGTTTTGTAAGGCACACACGTATGCACCTGCAAAATATTAATTAATAAACACAAATTGCACTATTAAAGAGTATTATCAGATACCGTAAATGTATTACGATTATTAGGAGTCAAAAGTATTTAAAATATTATCGGAAATGTAAAATCTTATGTGCGTATATTGTTCAGGAAGTAAACTGTTTAATGCAGACTTCATTACTTGAAAAAAAGAGGTCAACTTTGATAGAAATTCTGCAAGATTTTATATTTTATTTAATGAATACATTAATAATTTGATACATAGCTGCAATGTTTTAAACTGCAGTTATTTACCTTTGTATCTATTTATTGTATTATTGAATTATCTCCCCTATGAACCTTGTTGATGCCCAGATGTGACGTATTTATGCTCTTGTTTTCTTTGTGTATTTAACATATGTTGTGGTTTGTCTATGTATATTGTATGTGTTAAAGATCGTTGCTGTATGGCATTTGTAAGGACATTGTAGTCCATCTTTGTTTGGTCCAAACCGATTTTTATTTTTATTTATTTTTTTGCATATCCTTTACAGGACATCGCTGTCAACATCAGCATCTTTCAGCTGTATGTTGATTTCTTGGCAAGATTACGCTAAGTAGTTTGCCATTGCTTTCTGAGCGGTCGGCTCATTATCCCGCAAGTCACGAGCACGGGTCGAACCGCTTCCAATTCTCGCCTCGCTGCGAGACCCTGAGTGGATAAACGGGATTACGGAGAAAGTGGTGTAACCTCTCAGCCGGAGAGACCGGCTTTTGTTTGATACTGAATATGATATTAAGAAGCTAGGACATGAAGCAGGCTGGGCTGATAGAAACAATATTTGTGTGTCAGCTGGTGTGTTATCAAGCAAAGCTTAGCTGCCATATTTGACAGCAGTGGGTACAGTTGGACTCGCTCGAACCAATACCCAAACCATCTAATGTGGTAGTGCAGACCAAGTGTAATATTCCCATTATTTCCATTTTCAACACAAAATTATGGGAAACCTAGATATATTCTCATTATTGAAATTGCTCTGTGGCGAAGGAGTTACAGGCGTAATTCGTTATCCCGCATAACGCATTCGAAACACAGCTGCGAAGGATTTGGCAGCGGACCGCCTATCTGTGTTATTCATGCAATCGCATGAGTGCCTATCGTTCAGAAAGCAATCGCAAACTACTGAACGTAAACATGCCAAGGAATCCCTAACAGCCCACAAAAAAAAAAAAAAATTGGGTTGAATACAACGTCCTGTAAAGGATATGCAGCTATCTTTAATTGAAATGTCGCGTCTGCTAGTTTTCTACAGTTGTGCTCACGACATGACTTTTTCTGACGCACACGCCCTGTGACATTATCTGTCACTTCATGTGTATTATATTATCCCGCCGCGGATGTCAGTGCCGTAAAAACAGCCAGGACTAGCAGTGTTGGACGATGATCTATTCATATATTTAAACCTTCACAGATTGACGGTGACGTGGTTATGCTATCCCGAGGACAGGTTCACTAGCATTTATAAGATATAATCCCAACTTCTATCAAGACGCCGAGCGTCTTACAGGATCCCAGTCTCCTGAGAAAATTAGATCGTTCTCATTCTTGGGGTTACGGACAAAAACATAACTCTTCGTGTTACGTGTTTTGTTTCGCGGTATTCAGCCACTAATTTCAGTGTTTCGGTGAATGGAAATTTACATTATAATACTTGTTCATTTTATTGTGCACCATGTTTGGTTCAAACCTATCTTTTTGTTTAGTATTCGAATCAAGTTCATCCAGAAAAGTGAGCAAACCGTTGCAATCCTAGTGGAAGTAAACAGGCATAGCGCAGAATGTGGCTCAGATATTAACTAGTCGAATAGAGGCCTTGGAGACTGTGGATATACATAAGAATAGTATTGTATTTCATAGAAACAAATACAATCAAATACAGAGGTTCTAGAAAAACTGGGAATGGAAAGATGATTGTTGAAAGAAATAAAAAAGAGACAAACTGAAATATTTCGGCGACTTTAAAAGTCATAACACTCTTATTAAAACCATACTGGAATGCAAGAATTGAAGGGCAAGCGAGCAAGAGGTATAAAAGGATACAAGTGAGAAGATAACATCAAGAGATGGAATCGATGACAGAATAATCAAGCCGAGAGACAGACAGTATTGTAGATCCACCGCAGCCAAGCTTTATTGTGGTGACGACACCTGATTGATAGATTGAGATAATCAGGAACTGTAGATTATCGATCCTTAGATGATTTATTCCCAGTTTGATTTAGCTAATAACGAAGACTTTCCACTGTATACAAATTCACATGACCACAACCACAGATTTAATCACACTTATGAAGATGTGTTCATATGTAATATAGCAATCAGTCAACCAGGTGCCGCCTCCACAATGAAGGGTGGCTGCAATGGTTCTCCAACATTGTCTTTCTCTCGCCTTCATTGTACATTCTGACAGACTGCTGTTCGTCCATCTCTTGATGGTGTATCCCAGTTATATTGTTGTCTATCTCTTGGTAGCTTTTCTTCAACATTACCTTCCAGTATGGTAATTTTATGAGTGTTATTATGTCTTTTAACGTGACCGAAATTTTTCACTTGCCTCATTGTCAGTGCTGATGTCTCAAGCCTCACGATAGATGGTAGAAACGTCAACAGAGAGAATAATCTGAAGTATCTGGGAATCACATTTGACAGGAGTCTGTCATTCAAGGACCATGTGGAGACGATTGTGACAAGATCTCAAAAGGGACTCAATGCACTTAAAACTATGGCTGCAATGTACACAGCGCTGAGAATGCTTTTCACACTATACCAGCACTTGATCCTCTCAGTGATTGATTATGGACTACGACTGCTCACTGTCTCAAAGTGTCAGCTGGTGAAATTAGAGCACATACAGAACGAAGCTATGCGGGTCATTCTGGGATGCACCAGAGACACTCCAGTAGTGTGGATGAGTTACATCCTTGGTTTGCCGACTGTTGCAGGTAGGCTCAAGGTGATACAGGCGAAGGCCTACCTCAGAGTAGCTGCAAACACAGATCACCCTTTGCACGAGGCGCTGGACGCAGTTAAGGGTCAGCGACTGATAAGAGGGAAATCATGGATGGCTCAGGCGGAGGATACGATCAGACATGTGTGCATCTTGGAGAACATTAGGCGAGGAGAGGAGTGGGTCAGAGTGCCAGCGGAGCAGTCAGACTTGTGCAGAGTTATAATCACATTGAGCCGGGAGTGCAGGGAGTGGCCAGCAGGGGCCACGAAGTGGAAATCCAGCAACTAATTCAGGATAATGCTCGCTCGGGTGATGTGATTATCTACACAGATGGGTCGGTGTTGAGAGGTAGGAGAAGTGCCTGGGGGTTCATACCAAAAGCTAATGGCCGACGTTTGGTGCAAGAGAGCCTGGCATATGATACCAAAACATCTAGCTTAAGAATGGAGGTGGAGCCAGTCACTGCAGCTTTCCGCTGGATCTAGAATACGACACACACACACACACACACACACACACACACACACACACACACATACACACACACACACACACACACACACACATCGTGATTGTAACTGACTCAGAAATCATGCTGAGGAAGGTGAGGACAGGCATGCTTCGTGCAGAATGGCTTGCTTCGCTTTGGAGGTCACGGGTGGCAAGCATCGCCTGGATCTTTTCTCCGGGGCATGCCAGTGTGCTGGGGAATGAACATGCGAACAGATGGGGTGGCTCTGCAAAATTTGGTGGAGTATTGATGCATGACAAGGCAGACGTGGTTGCGGCCTTGTGGGAGCACGTGTACACCTCGGAGGAGCAAATGGATCATCATTGTCTGGCAAGAACGAGGCATCGAGGAGTGAAGAGGGGATCTGGCCGACGCTCGACGTTCAGAGGAAAGGAGAGACGGACATATAATCATATTGCAACTGGTACTATTAATGTTGGAACTCTTCGCTGGCTGCTGAGGATGGGGTCGGAGTGCCTATGGGAATGCCCCGAATGCTGTGATGTCGTTTCCTAGATAAATCAATCAATCAATCAATCATAAACTTCCCGTTTATTCCCAGTTTTCTAGAACCTCTGTATTTAATTGTTTATGTTTGCATGAAATACGACATATTCTTCTGTATGTCCACATCTCCAGTATCTATGTTTTATTTTATAATTGTTTGTTCATTGTTCAGACTTCCGCGCCATTTAATAGTATTGAATATACATAACATTTTACAGTTCGAATTTCTAATGCTTTGTTAATTTCTTTAGATGTTAATACTGATTTTATGTTGTTTAAAAGCTGTTTTCGCCATTCCTATTCTCTTGTTTATTTATGTTTCACTACTGCCATCACCTGTTTTTACATGCTCAAGATATGAGAAACTCGATATTTGTTCTAGCATCTAAGTTTTTACTGTGATGTTCATTGATTGTCTCGTTTTTCCACTGCTAATTATTATAAATTTTGTGATTGCGATATTAATATTTAAGCCACATTCTACACTACACCTCTTTACTTACATTCAGTCTAGTGCCTCGGGGAAATTATTACAATCTCCACGTGATCTCCTAAATACACAGTCCTCCAGATAGAACAGTCCTCCAAATACACTGCCTCATTGACGTATCCTCCTACCATTCCGTTGGGCGTGGTGCTGAAAGTGCCAGCCTTCCTATTCTCACAAAGAAGAAACCTCCTTTTGTTTTATTTTCCCAGGATTAGAGACAGAGACTCTAATAAAGATTCTTTATTCGTCTTCTTCCAGGTTGGGTTGTTGGTCTTGTTAAGTGTCTGTTGTAGAGAGTAACCTTAGTCTGTACTCAGCTGTCCAGAGCCTGTAGTCGGGCGACACACGTATAGAAAGGAGTGGGGGGGGGGGGGGGGGGAGATGTATAGAACATTGCATAGATTATAACTACAGGGAATGGGGATCCGGCACCAATCCTGTATATTTAAGCTAACATGTAGGCATACTATCAATATGTAAGCTAACATGTAGGCATACTATTAATATGTAAGCTAACATATATGCATACTACTAATATGTAAGCTAACATGTAGGCACACTATTATATGTAAGCTAACATGTAGGCACACTATTATATGTAAGCTAACATATATGCATACTACAATATGTAAGCTAACATGTAGGCACACTATTATATGTAAGCTAACATGAATGCATACTATAATATGTAAGCTAACATGTATGCATACTACAATATGTAAGCTAACATGCAGGCACACTATTATATGTAAGCTAACATGTAGGCACACTATTATATGTAAGCTAACATGTAGGCACACTATTATATGTAAGCTAACATGCGGGCACACTATTATATGTAAGCTAACATGCGGGCACACTATTATATGTAAGCTAACATGTATGCATACTACAATATGTAAGCTAACATGTAGGCACACTATTATATGTAAGCTAAATGTAGGCACACTATTATATGAAAGCTAACATGTAGGCACACTATTATATGTAAGCTAACATCGGGCAACTATATATGAAAGCTAACATGCGGGCACACTATTATATGTAAGCTAACATGCGGGCACCTATTATATGTAAGCAACATGTGGGGCACACTATTATATGTAAGCTAACATGCGGGCACACTATTATTTTAAGCAAACATGCGGGCACACTATTATATGTAAGCTAACATGTAGGCACACTATTATTGTAAGCTAACATGCAGGCACACTTTTATATGAAAGCTAACTGAATGAATATATAATATGTAAGCTAACATGTAGGCACACTATTATATGTAAGTAAATGTGGCACACTATTATATGTAAGCTAACATGAATGAATACTATAATATGTAAGCTAACATGTAGGCACACTATTATATGTAAGCTAACATGTAGGCACACTATTATATGTAAGCTAACATGCAGGCACACTATTATATGTAAGCTAACATGCAGGCACACTATTATATGTAAGCTAACATGTAGGCACACTATTATATGTAAGCTAACATGTAGGCACAATATATGTAAGCTAACATGAATGAATACTATAATATGTAAGCTAACATGTAGGCACACTATTATATGTAAGCTAACATGTAGGCACACTATTATATGTAAGCTAACATGTAGGCACACTATTATATGTAAGCTAACATGTAGGTACACTATTATATGTAAGCTAACATGAATGAATACTATAATATGTAAGCTAACATGTAGGCACACTATTATATGTAAGCTAATATGTATGCATACCATTATATGTAAGCTAACATGTAGGCACAAAATTTATGAAAACTAACATTATGCATACTATTATTTTTAAGCTAAACATGTAGGCACACTATTATATGTAAGCTAACATGAATGAATACTAAAATATTTTAAGCTAACATGTAGGCACACTATTATATGTAAGCTAACATGAATGATACTATAATATGTAAGCTAACATGTAGGCACACTATTATATGTAAGCTAACATGTAGGCCACATATTATTAAGCTAACATGTAGGTACACTATTATATGTAAGCTAACATATATGCATACTACAATATGAAAAGCTAACATGTAGGCACACTATTATAGTAAGCTAACATGAATGCATACTATAATATGTAAGCTAACATGTATGCATACTAAAATATGTAAGCTAACATGCAGGCACACTATTATATGTAAGCTAACATGTAGGACACTATTATATGTAAGCTAACATGCGGGCACACTATTATATGTAAGCTAACATGTAGGCACACTATTATATGTAAGCTAACATGAATGAATACTATAATATGTAAGCTAACATGTAGGCAAACTATTATATGTAAGCTAACATGTAGGCACACTATTATATGTAAGCTAACATGTAGGCACACTATTATATGTAAGCTAAAATGTAGGCACACTATTATATGTAAGCTAACATGAATGAATACTATAATATGTAAGCTAACATGTGGGCAACATTATATGTAAGCAAATATGTATGCATACCATTATATGTAAGCTAACATGTAGGCACCTATTATATGTAAGCTAACATGTATGCATACTATTATATTTAAGCTAACATGTAGGCACACTATTATATGTAAGCTAACATGAATGATACTATAATATGTAAGCTAACATGTAGGCACACTATATTGTAAGCTAACATGAATGAATACTATAATATGTAAGCTAACATGTAGGCACACTATTATATGTAAGCTAACATGTAGGCACACTATTATATGTAAGCTAACATGAATGAATACTATAATATGTAAGCTAACATGTAGGCACACTATTATATGTAAGCTAACATGAATGAATACTATAATATGTAAGCTAACATGTAGGCACACTATTATATGTAAGCTAACATGTAGGCACACTATTATATGTAAGCTAACATGTAGGCACACTATTATATGTAAGCTAACATGTATGCATACTATTATATTTAAGCTAACATGTAGGCACACTATTATATGTAAGCTAACATGTATGCATACTACTATATTTAAGCTAACATGCGGGCACACTATTATATGTAAGCTAACATGAATGCATACTATAATATGTAAGCTAACATGTAGGCACACTATTATATGTAAGCTAATATGTATGCATACCATTATATGTAAGCTAACATGTAGGCACACTATTATATGTAAGCTAACATGTATGCATACTATTATTTAAGCTAACATGTAGGCACACTATTATATGTAAGCTAACATGAATGCATACTATAATATGTAAGCTAACATGTAGGCACACTATTATATGTAAGCTAATATGTATGCATACCATTATATGTAAGCTAACATGTAGCACACTATTATATGTAAGCTAACATGTATGCATACTATTATATTTAAGCTAACATGTAGGCACACTATTATATGTAAGCTAACATGTATGCATACTATTATATTTAAGCTAACATGTATGCATACTACTATATTTAAGCTAACATGCGGGCACACTATTATATGTAAGCTAACATGAATGAATACTATAATATGTAAGCTAATATGTAGGCATACTATTATATGTAAGCTAACATGTAGGCACACTATTATATGTAAGCTAATATGTATGCATACCATTATATGTAAGCTAACATGTAGGCACACTATTATATGTAAGCTAACATGTATGCATACTATTATATTTAAGCTAACATGTAGGCACACTATTATATGTAAGCTAACATGTATGCATACTACTATATTTAAGCTAACATGCGGGCACACTATTATATGTAAGCTAACATGAATGAATACTATAATATGTAAGCTAATATGTAGGCATACTATTATATGTAAGCTAACATGTAGGCACACTATTATATGTAAGCTAACATGTATGCATATAATTATTTGTAAGCTACCGTGTATGCATACTATGAAATGTAAGATAACATGTTTGCATACTATTATATGTTAGCTAACATGCATGCGTACTATTTTATGTAAGCTACAATGTAGGCATACTATTATATGTAATTTAACATGTAGGCATACACTTATGTGTAAGTTAACATGTAGGCATACTGTTATATGTAAGTTTACATGCAGGCATACAATTATTTGTAAGTTAACATGTAGGCTTACTATTATATGTAAGTTAACATATATGCATACTATTATATGTAAGTTAACATGTAGGCATACTATTGTATGTAAGCAACATGTAGGCATACTATTATATGTAGGCTAACATGTATGCATACTATTGTATATAAGATAACATGTAGGTATACAATTATATTAAGTTAATATGTAGGTATACTATTATATGTAAGTTAACAAGTATGCATACTATTATATGTAAGTTAACATGTAGGCATATTAGTATATGTAAGTTAGCCTGTATCCATCCATCCATCATGTGCCATGCCGGTAAGCGTGGGCGGTCATGTTCTGCCATCTCACTCGATCAACAGAGTCGTGGATCAGTTCCGTGTTTCTGTCTTCGACCATGCCACAAGGCCAAGCCATCCAGATACTTGTTTCTAGGTCTTCCCCTTGGTCTGTTCCCCTCGATCTTACCAGTTGTCACCAAGTTCTCCAAATCATTTCTTCTCATAACATGCCCAAAAAATTGTGACTGTCTACGTCTAATGTTTCTGATCAGTTTACGATCTTCATTTGTTTCTTGAAGGACTTCTTCATTGGTCTTTCTGGCTGTCCATGGTATTCTTTGCATTTTCCTCAGAAACCACATTTCTACAGCCATCAGATTTTTTTCAGCCTGGCTGCTCATTGTCCAAGCTTCACATCCATATAAAAGTACAGGTTCTATGTAGCATCTCAACACTCTTTTTCTCGTTTCAATTGACATCTTTTTATTGGTCAGTATGTTTTTCATCTTGCTAAAGGCTACTTTTGCCATGGCGATTCTTGTTCTAATCTCTTCAAGGCATCTCCCATCAGATGTTATTACTATTCCGAGATAATTGTACCTATTCACTTGTTGAAGAATATTCCCATTTACTTGTATATTACACTGTGGTATTTCGTTTCTTCCTAGTGACGACCATAATCTGTGTCTTTTTACAATTTAATAGCATGCTATACATACTATTATATGTTAAATTAAAATATATGCATATTATTATATGTAAGTTAACATGTAGGCATACTATTATATGTAAGTTAACATGTTTGTTTACTGTTATATGTAAATTAACATATATGCATACGATTATATGTAAGTTAACATGTAGGCATATTATTATATTAAGCTAACATGTAGGCACTCGTTTTTTGTAAGCAACATGTATGCATGTTATCACATATATTATATGTAAGCTTACAGGTAAGCTTACAATTATATGTAATCTAACATGTATGCATAATATTATATGTAAGCAAACATGTATGCATACTATTATATGTAAGCTAACATGTATACATTCTATTATATTTAAGCTAACATGTAGGCGTACTATTATATGTAAGCTAACATGTAGGCGTACTATTATATGTAAGCAAACATGTATGCATACTATTATATGTAAGCTAACATGTAGGCACACTATTATATGTAAGTAAAGGTAAAGTTCACTTTTTCTCATCATGAGGGCGTTTTGGGTACATAATGATAACCCTATATGTTTAGACCAATCAACAATCGATGGGTGATACGGAAACTTTCACACCAGCCGTCCTTACTTCCTTGAAAATTGCAAGGCGCCCATGTTAGATTTGAGTCGACCTGAGAGCCCGAGTCAATGGAAACATACTGCACCCAGAAGACAATTCGAACATAGGACCATCCATCCATCATGTGCCATGCCGATAAGAGTGGGCGGTCAAGTTCTGCCGTTCTCACTCGATCATCATAGTCGTGGATCAGCTCCATGATTCTGTCCTCGACCATACCACGTGGCCAAGTTATCCGGGTATTTTCTTCTCGGTCTTTCCCTTGATCTCTCCCTTCGATCTTGCCAGTTGTCACCAAGTTCTCCAATTCATTTCTTCTCATATCATGGCCAAACAATTTTGACTGTCTACGTCTAATGTCTCTAATCAGTTTACGATCTTACAGGACCTGTATGCTAGTTAATGTGCTACCGCGGCTGCTATTATTTGTAAATGCCGCTATTTGCATACCAATATCTGTAAGTTAGCATATTTGTATACTATTATATGTATCATACGATGTATGCATTCCATTATCATCAACTTAACATATATAAGTCTTCACCCTGACTAAGAAGGATTATGTCAAGGAGACCATGCATATCTGACGTGTGTTTATTTCTGCTCAATATAGCCACCACCTGAATTTACACACATGCCACCTCTGCTTGACCTTGAAAAGACCTTAGGAATAGAACACTTTTTTCATTAGCTAAACCAGTTATTACATGGAAACTTGACGTATTCATCACTGTTAAGAAGAAAAGTCCGATTATACCAAATCTGTTTACTATTGTTCGTGTTGAAAAATCTCCTTATTCTGCACACACACAAAAATCGCGCTTTGTAAGAGGTCACGTTGACTTGGAACCAGGAAAGATTTTGAGTGTTGTTGGTGAGTATATGGGATCATGCAATTGTTTGTACCATGTCTGAACCTAGTAATTCAAGCCGTCTACACGCCAGAAGCAATATGTGTCATGTTATAGTTGTTGTTGTTGTTGTTGTTGTTGTTAATGTTGTTGTTAATGTTGTTGTGTTAATGTTGTTGTTAATGTTGTTGTTAATGTTGTGTTGTTGTTGTTGATAATGTTGTTGTTGTTGTTTTGGTTCGCTCGCTTTGAACTCGAGTGTAGTCCACACAGGACAGATTTTTGCCTGTGGGCTATGTTTCCCCTGTTTGCAGTGTTTCTCGTCATCAAGCGAACCCACTCTGACTTCAGAGGTAATTTTAATTTTATGTCATCAAGTCAAGGACAAGAGGTGAACATTTTAGTCAACTGACCGGTGTAGGGCGTTGAAACCGCTACCTCGCCATTAGCACATCGGAAGTTTAAGATCGAGGGTTCTTATCCATTCAGCCATGCTGACCTCGTGTCATTGTATATCCTATACACTAGCACGACTAAGGCTGATTAATTCATTTAACATTTCTTTATAGTTAGAGACAGTTTAAACATCAATTATTCTCACACACGTAGACAAACATATCAAACTTATAAAAGTGAGCTTTGGCATAATATACAAGTATTGATGATGTATTATCCAGCACCAGAACAATGATCTGACAATCAAAACAGGGAACACACTCTTAAAACAACTGGTAAATGTACTTTAATTGAAAAAATATATACATAAAGATATCACCCATTGTGATTTGGTAAAAACGTGTTTCGTTTGGCATTTCAACGTCAGTATATACACTTCTAAGGCACCAGAGGACTGTCTAGACAGTTATCTGGAGCCGTTACCAAAACCTGAAAGAAATCCTTCTCAGCTTGGCAGTTACAGAATCATCCGCCTACAAAATGTTTGTGACAAATTGCTGTAGAGTGGTTAAGAAAGCCATGTTATAACTGAAGAGTACACGAATGCTTCTAAGCACTATTGGTAGCAAGAGTCCATCAAAGGCAACATCGGACAATGTCGGAACATTTGCATACAATTTAAATAATGCATTTCAAAACAATCGTGAAAATTCGCTGAGGTAATATGCCATGACGATTGCCTATAATTGTGTAAAGTAACAGTGCTTTATACACTGTGGTATCAACCCTTGGCTAGTCAACTGGACCTCAGATTGACTGGTCGAAAGAACAGATGTGTTCCGTTTGGGGATGTGGATATAGGTGCCATTGATTATATGTCCGGGTCAGTCTCACTGCTGTCCGTTATCGCCAGTGACGTTCAAGATATAAACACAAAACTGGGAATAATACAAACCTGCTGATGTGTGAGGGCTGCGGTTTATGTTGACCAACACCTCTTCTCGCCTTCATGTGGGGCAACCTTGGCAGAAACTAGTCTGACTAAGAAAAAGAGGAATCGACCAAAGATTCTACTATGATGAAGTCTGCCAATGGCTCACACATTGCACGTTACGAGACATCAAGAAGGTCACATCAATTACCCTCCGTTATGCAGACAATAATTACAGTGTCTCTTTCATCGCTTGGTGAGCTCACGATGCATGCTTAACTTGACTGTATTCCTTGCTTAAAGACATGCAAACTAAGACATCACCATTCTCCAATTACACGAGTAAATAATTCACATGCGACATGTGTTGACAGCAACAGTTACATTCTGCAACATCGTGGTTGGTTACATCCAGGGTTTGTTTAACTTTGTTAATCTCGTAATTTTATATTAAGAAAAATTATGTTACTCTGGTGGTCCACATTTCCTAGCATCAGTAATATCAGCAAAACAACCAGCTAACATCAGTAATATCAGCAAAACAACCCAGCTAACATTAGTAATGTCGGCAACACTATCAGTAACATACAACAATCCTGGCAGCAGTAACATCAGCAAAACTATCAGCAACATGCAACAATACTAGTATCAGTAATATCCATGAAATAATCATCAACATACAACACTCCAATCAAACCATTGGACACTTAGCAAACTGTTGCTGAGTCACCAATAAATGTAGAATAGAGGAAAGTATATTGACTCCAGGGAAGGATAAACTCAATGAAGATTTTACAAGCTAAGTTGGACTGCGGCCGGCTTCGTGGCTTAGAGGTTATGACTTTTCTCCGTAATCTCGTATACTCTCGTCAGGTAACATGATGACGGTTCAAATCAGCAGTGGTTCGAATCGCATCGGTAACTTATGGGGTATGTGAGCCGGCCGCTCAGAAAGCAATGGCAAACTACTGAGCGTAATCTTGCCAAGAGATCAACATACAGCTGAAAGATGCTGGTGTTGACAGCTAAGTCCTGTAAAAAGGATATGCTAAAAAAAAAAAAAGTTGACTGCGGCTTTCCTTGCATGTACTCATACAGACGTCTGAAGATTGTCGGAGAAGAAGACAATACTCCTAGTATTTTTTTTTAAGTTGCATATCCTTTGATCCATGGTGATGCAGTCAATGCCAGCATTTTACTGCTGTTGTTGATATCTTGGCAAGTTTTAAGTTCAGTAGTTTGCCAATGTTTTCTGAACCAGCGCGACACGGTTACTCCTAGCATTAGTAACATGAGTTAATACATCCGAAATGTGCAACACTACTATCACCTTTTATATTTTAATGAAAACGGAGACGGAGTTAGATTGACTGAATATCATTGAAAACAAGCGCGTCGTACAACTTGCTTTTCGTCATTAATATTAATGAGAACACCCCCAGATCCGACACTTCTTGCATACTTAATATCATTGACATCATCCGGAACATGCAACACTTCAGGCATCGGTAATATCAGTGACAACATCCGAAACACACAGAACGTCCAACAGCAGTAATGTTTATGCATATATCCGCAGGATACAACTCTCCTAGCATCAGTAATAATATCAGTGACAACTTTCGCAATATACACTTCCAGCATCAGTAATCAGTGGAACCGTCATCAACATCCACAAATTTTGGCAATCGTGATATCAGTGTAAACATCCGCAACATCCAACACTTCTGGCATCAGTAATATCATTAACATTACTGATAAGAACACTCGTTCATAAACATCCAGTGTACTGATGTCGAGATAGAAGTTTACACCCCTACACCGGTCAGTTGGACTAAAATGTTGACTTCTCGTTCTTGGCTTGGTATGTAAATTAAAGTACCTCTTAAGTCGGAGTTGGTTCACATGATGGCGAGGGACAACAGAATTAGGGAAAGTTAATCCATACGCAAAAATTCAGCCCAGTGTACTAAACGTAGTGGCCCGTGCAAAGCGAGTGAACGCACACATAAATGAGTTCAAACATCTGCAAGTTACCACACTTCAAGCAACAAACAGTATTAGTAGTGAAACGCCGTCAAAGTACAACATTTCTAGCAATATCTTATCAAAGAAAACAACCTCGGAGTCTATAGTCAAACAGATCAGTTGATAACATCTCCAAATCCATACTTCTTGCATCATTAATATCAGTGTAAACTTCCGCTATATACATAATTACGTGTAATATCAGTGAGAAAAACCTCAACTCACAACACACTAATCATTGTATATACGCATACATGATTAGCATTCATCAACATTCTAAAGCATTCGAATTCTAGCAGAAGAAACATAATAAATTACTGTACATATATAGTAAAGAACACTTTACCATTCGCTAAGGCATATTCGGTAACTTATATAGCACCATATTCTCAAAGGCCAATCAGCACGCAAGGATGATGTATACATACATATGTATGGCTTTGCATCTAAAAGACATCATATTTTGATGGATAAAAATGAACGACTTAACATGCAAACTCAAAGATAAATACTCAAGTCTTGGCCAAAGCCGTTTGGACTGTATATACAGCAACAATGAAAAATGGATCTGTTACGTCATTATAAGCACAGTAATGCGTGCGCGGTATGGTAGTTGGTAGGAAGCAGCGCTAACAATGCCATGAGCGCAGTCGGACGTGGTTGGACGCCTGCGCCACTTATAAGAAGAGCATAATGTCAGGCTGGCCTGTGTGCCCAAATCTTAACCCTCTGAAAATCAAGTTTGTTCTTTCGTTAGTTTGTCGTCTCGCTAACGATTGACAGGCGCACACACTCATACAGGTCCAGACACTTGATGTGAGGCCCTCAGCTGTGGGATATGGCTGAACGCCTATTAAGTCAAATCCCACGATTCTAAGGGTCTGGCCCCACTGTCCTCCTGCTCTTGGAGGTGAGATTCACCTCTGCTCTCGGAGGCTTGATGCTGCAGCCTACCTTGTTCCATGTGAACTGGTTTTCCTTTCCTCTGGAGAAAACAAGGCAAGGCCGAGAGAGGGAACATGCTGCATGGGTAGGGTTGCCAGACGTCCGACAAAAGAGGACATGTCCTCCTTTTTAGCCTAATATTCTCCGTCCGGGCAGGCAAAGCTAAAAACTTTAAAAGGTCCGGCTTTTCTTATAGTTTATAATGTTTTATGTATTGTTGTTACAGCTTTAAAATGTATTTACACTCTACCGTATGTTTACATTGTTAAAATATACTAAGTCTATGCATTTCTGCGAACTGGTCGATTATAGTAATTCTAACTGTTACCCTGTATCTGGCTCATTACTCTTTTTTGATATTTACTTTTACTTATTTATTAAAACCTATCGTTTTAATAATATTTATTTTAATGTTCCTATTTATATACCAAATGTGAAACACCAATTATTTGTATAATTTCAATCTAACTGTTGCTCTATCGGCAACACTAACAATCTAGCTTTATGCTGTCAGTCTCTATGGTCAAAATGTTAATGTTATTTGCGGTAGCAAAGACGCAATTTTTTTTTTTATTTGTAATTTTTTTCCGCTATGTTTATGATAATGGCTTCTATAGAACACTATGAAACCCCGGGAAGGTTAACCCGGTCAACAAATGCCCGCAGAAGTCGGATGTGTCGGCCTAACGGCTGCAAGAACGCAGCTCTGCTGTAAACAGGCAAAACGCAATCACATCCGAAAAAAAACTCCGGATGAACGAAGAAGAAGAAAACACTATGAAATATAATTTTCATGCTTTGTTAAAGGGCCCGCAACGAGAATGAGGCAAAGTGTACGATTTGCGATAGTTTTTTGTCCTTTCCCAAACAAAGGAGCTACTAACTTGGAGCGCCATGTTGACAGTGAGAGATATAGAAACCTAATCAAAGTGTCCGCGTCATCAAACATTGAATTTATATTGAGTTTTTAACATGATTGTTTCATGGTCGATTGGCTAAGAGCATTATTGGCAACAATTGTAATAAAATTGTACTGAATGTGGGTTTAATCTGAACGATTCAAATGAAACATGAAATATGTCCTCCTTTGTCCTCTTTATTGTCTTATTATGTGCTTTTTTTGGTGCCCATGTAAATGGCAACCCTAAGCATGGGCAACACTGTTCTCTGAATCCATACCAGGATTAATCCCAATCCACATACTTTCATCTGTAAAGAGGGCAAGTGCCACTAAAGTGAGAGAAGGGTTTGGGCCACCTATACCTCCGTGCTTCAGGCCTACAACATGTGATGGACCTAACACATCACAGCACGAAATTGCTTCGGGAAAAATTTACTTGTTTCATGTATTATACACTGAACAATGTCTGGATACACATTGTCGCAGACGGGGAGCAGCTTCTCAGCATGGTTTTGTCATCTGGTTTTGACTGAAAAAATATGTTTCGTCTTCTGAAAAATATTGTGAAAAAAATCTACACAAGAATTTCAACTATCAAGTCATTTGCTCGACCCGCGTAAATAATCGGGGAACAGGTGCATTTCCTTGAACTTCCACATTTTTTGATGTGGCAGAGTAAAATCTCTCGTTTACCGGGTACAGTACCCCCGCAAGAACTCCAAAACCCGAAACAGGGATACCATTTTAAACAGAAAATTTCAGGCAAGGTAATGTACCCACCCAGGCCGGTCAGTAGGCTTGTCTGTCGGGGAAGGGCTAATGTGAGCCCCCACAGGGCCGGGTCGCGAGCTCTGTCTGTCTGGGAAGGCTAATTGATGCCACCACAGGGCCCGGGTCAGCGAGCTCTGTCAGTCGGGAAGGCGGGCTGCCCAGCTACTCAGCTGCTGCTGTCTCTGCGGGCGCTGGCGACTTTTGTTAGAGTGTCCCGCAGATTTTGCTGCTGTTGGCGTTAAGCCTCCCATTGAAAGTAAACCCAAGTCTAAAACAGATATTTTATATGAATTTTTGGTACGACTTTAAAATATAAAAATGAAAACTACGGAAAAAAAAGGGACACAATAATAGTGAATTTTAAAATAATATTTTAATGATTTTTTTTATTTTATTTTTAAAATGTCAAAGACTCAAGTATAGAGGAGGAAGACCACCCTGAATGGTGGTCTACCTCAAGTAGATTAGAGGTAACCCAGTGCCCCTACATGAGGGCAGGGTGGGTGATAGGAAGGGGAACTAGTAATAGTTCTCTATGAGACACGGAGGTGTCAACCAGAGATTTAGCACTCTGGTCACGGCATGATCACGGCAACGTAAAACTAGAGTGTAACTCAAGAGAGGCCACTACTCGAGCGTGCTGAATGAGGCCGCACGCAAAACCCGTAGTGCGCCCCAAGTCCTTCCGCGTACCTGTGTAACAGCACGCGGAGTAGAATCAGACGGGACACAGACTTCATAGTGATAACATCGCTTAGCGATGCTCTGTTTCGTTAGCCGAGTAGATAGATTAGCGATAGGGTTAGGAAACGACTAGTGATTAGGAAGTTCTGTGCATTTATTCTTGTGTGATTTGTTAGCGACTGTTGTGTTGTACATTGATGTGATTGCAAAGAGCCAGTGGCAAAAAAATGGTAACCAATTCCTCTCGTACGACTAGCAAGTTTTTTGTGTGGTGCGAGAGAAGTATCCTAGAAGCCTGTGACATCGGTTGCTGACAGGCTAGGAAAAAGTGGTGTCAGAAGTGTGGCTTGGACAATCGTTCAAGCTAAAACACTCACCCACGGCTCTAAATTAGTATTACGGCTAGATAATCACAGGGTTTAATTTACGTTAGTGACAATGGCGTGTGCAGACAGACAAAGTGCGAGCTGTGCCCATCGTGACCAAGTTATGTTTATTTATGCTTACTGAATTATTTTTTGCTTATGAACATGTTTTCTTCTAATTTGTAAGTATTATTGTTATACTTTTGTATCATTTATTTCTTAATTACTTATTTATTTACTAGTATTTGTCAAATATGATTCATGGGGAGCGATACAAAAACTGAGCCGAGAACAAAATCGTTTTTTCCAATCTAAAAATAGCGCTGCGCCTCTGAGTATCGCGACTGACAAACAGCTGTGTTACGCCTTTTGCAGTCAGCGACTGATTGTTTACAATCGCAAAGCGGCTGCTCGCCTGAATCGTTGACTTATATCAAATATTATTTGTTTATATTAGTTATTTATTGAATATATTTATTTATTTGAACATTATTATTACCTTTATTTTTATTTAAAAGCATTTTTTTATTTATTTTTTCTATTTCTTGCCGTCGCGATGGCACTATTTTTGCTATGCAAATGAGACGCAGTCTGCACAACACTTCCATAGATTAAACAGTTAGAGTTAGGAAGGCAAAAGCGTTAGAACGAAGACAGGACAGTGACATTTAATTTAATTAAACCACATTATATTTTCCTGGGGCATGTAATTGTAATAAATTGTCTAGATTATATATCGTTTACAAGGGTTAATTGTTGATGCTTTGATAACCAGGAAACAACAGCTGATCATAAGCATAACTCAAGCTGTGTGTGGTTTTACCAGACGAATGAACTTGAGGTGCCAAACGAGTGTACATGTTGATCTGGAATTTTAAGATGAGTATCCCCAAATGATTTTGCATGCAATATGATTAATAATGCATCTCTTTTTCAGCGTGTGATGTATTAGCATATTTTTGGTGATCTGTTTTTCAGGTTATAAACTAAGAGTATATTTTTTCTACTCAGGGATTTAATAACCTAACATTTTAATAAAAATAAGTGAGTAAATATTTAAGTGCCTATCAAATCTAGTAATCTCCCAACAACTGGCAACTTTAGCTGATTTCATAAAAGCAGGCAAGGAATTAAATACACGGGAAAAGGATTAGAGCAATATGCTGATCAAAATTTTAAAGGGAACAAAAGATGCTGAGAGAGATGAACGTGCAGAGAAAGACAACATCAAAAGGGAGATGGTAAATAGCTAAGTAACAAAAAAAGGAGTTAGAGATAAACACAAAGAGGCAAAATTTGGGGGAAGAAATAAACAAAAGCAAATAGAAAAAGATAAGGAGTTTAAACAGAGACAATTAGATCAGGACAGAGAACAAAAAGCAAAAACAATTAGATCAGGAGAAAAAATTTAAAGAAAAAGAGATAGATGAAATGGCAAGAGTAAAGAAAAACAAATACAATTTGAATCAGAGACACAGTTAAAGATGAAAGGTATGGATGTAGATTCACACTTAGAGATTCTGCTACAAAACAAAAAAGTCAGCAAGAAGAAAAAAAATTTTAATAAGTACAAAAAATTATCAAACCATTTTGAAAGAAGATTCCATATCAGCCTGGACAGAAAATGTCGAATATCAATAAATACCACCAAGTACCAATCGATATGTGGGCCATGATCTACATGAAGAACTTAAGTGGGGAGCCCCTTAAAGTATAGAATCAATACCAACTGATCTTAGATCTAACTATCAGTACATCCACGATAGGATAATGCAACATTTCTTACTTGATGCCCCTGGGTATCAAGTACAGTTTTCCAATTTAAAACCTAAGCCAAGCGAGACCTTTATCGATTATGTCTCAAATGTACAAAGCGTACTAAATAGATGGCTTAGTGCATAAAAAATAGGAAAGGATTTTGAAAATTTAAAAAATTTAATACCCATGGATAAAGTCATATCCACAATACCATCTCCTTTCGCTAAATTCCTGCAGCAGTCAGACATTGAGACCATAGAACAATTTGAAAAGAAAGGCTCTGCATATTTTTCCTCAAATAGAGATTTTTTTAAAGACATCAAATAGCGACTCTGAAATAGTTTCTTTTGTGAAGGACCAACCTAAAAGCTATCAGAGCAAAAAAAAACCATTTCATAGAGTCGACAAGAAAGATAAGAAAGTGTCGAAATGTGTCTATTGCAACTTTTCATGATATTTATTCTATGTGTGATAAATCACCAAACTATCCGACACATCTTGAGATGGTCTTTAAAGAAGCAAAAAACAAAAGAACTGCATACAGGCGTGCAGTCAAATGCTTCTTCTGTTCTAGCTACGGGCACATTCAAATAAGTGCCTAGGCCGCCAAAGAATGAAGGCCAACAATGCTATTTTGATTGATACATCTTCTGATAGTGGTAGTGAGACTGGTGTGTATCGAGAATGTATTACCTTTTAATCAATCTGAAGATGTTTGTTGTGTAAACGATGTATTAAGCTTTGACAATTGTGAGCGATGTCACCAATTTCATGCAGACGGCAAACTTACATGTGGACATATTGTAACATCCTCCTTGGAGAATGCAAATGCAGCTGTAGCCTCCAGAGGCAATCTATTGTTTCACTCTGCAATGGTCAATGAGAACCATGCCGATGTTTGCTTGACAGTGGGAGCTCTATTATTGGTGTTAAAAAAGGGAAATTTTAATCCAAAGGATTATACTGGTGACTCTGTAAAATGCCGTACTTTTTCTGGTAACATAGAAACCTATCCTCTGGCAAGAGCCCGTATAAACACCCCGTTCCTTTCTGGTACCTTTACTTGTGCAATACTAGACAACCCTTGTACTGATTTAATTCTTGGGGGTCTACCCCAGCTAAGCACTGCACAGATGAAGAAATATCCGCCTGGGAGGAGAAAATGGACTAACTCCAGTGAACAGTGCAGATATCCTCAAACATCACAGCCCCAACAAAAGGGGCTAGAACCAGTAATCTTGAACCAGATCAAGACATACTGCTTTTTCTTCCAGACAAACAGAATTATTATTGACCTCATGGCAAGGGCCATTCAAAGTGGTACGAAAAATTTCGGGTGTCGATTATGAAATATCGATAAACGGACACTTAAAGATATTTCATATCAACATGTTGAAACCCTACTTTTCACGACAAGAGACAGAATTAGAGACAGACGAACACAATGCACCCACACCTATGGATGAGACGACAGACGTACACAACGCAACTACCTAGTTAGCGAGACTGGCAAATCCGACGAGATGCATACACTTAGTGAGATTACAGAAAACGCACTTAGCACCACAACCGTCTGAATCAGGTAGACGACGACGGGATGGAACTACCCGTTCCAATTGTAGACAAGACTGCTACATTAGATTGTATACGATTAGAAACGGGACTGACAGAAGAACAACGACGACAGATAATAGAATTAGTGCTGAATATAAGGACATATTTTCCGACATTCCAGGGAGGACGGACAGGATCGAGCCTCCATCCTTCTTTCGGACTCGAAGCCTATCAAATGCAGGCCGTACTCTATCCCACTTAGCTTAGAGAAAATTTAAAAAAGGAAATTCTTAATTTAGAAGCTAGTGGAATCATTCAAAAAACTACATCTGAGTACTCCTTTCCAATCGTCCTGGTCAAGAAAAAAGACTCCACCATTCGTCTTTGTGTGGACTATAGAAAACTCAACAATGTCACTAAGATCGACGCAGAACCAATTCCTTCCTGCGAAGATCTTATTCTGGGTTTCCACCTCCAAAACTTTTTTTAAATTAGACCTTACTAAGGATATTGGCAGGTCCCTATGCAGACTCAATCTATCCATCTTACTGCATTCTCAACACCTCTAGGTCTTTACGAGTGGCGATTTCTTCCTTTCGGACTTCGTAATGCTCCTGCCACTTTCGTACGCTTAACTAGAGATTACTACATGGAGTGACGAATACAGTGACCTATATAGATGATATTTGTGTCCATACAGAGGATGGACAACACACTTACTGAAACTAAGACATGTCTTCGATAGGTTGCGACTCTTCGGTCTCACTGTCAAAACCCAGCAAAGTCGAATTGGGCCTACAAGAAATTGATTTTTTGGGTCATGTCATTTCACAAGGACAACTGAAAACTGAATAGAATTATTACCAAAATTATGAACCTGACCATGCCTACAACAAAGAAGCAGGTCAGGAGCCTTTTGGGTTTAGTAAATTATTATAGCAAGTTCATACCGAACTTAGCTGAAATTACAAGTGTATTTTCAAATGTTTTAAAAGCATCAGTGAAATTAGATGTCAAAGATCATTATTAATTTCTGCATTGTCAAAATTGAAAATCCTATTTAGTAATGTACCAATCCTCCGCTTGCCTAATCCTAGGCTCGTTTATTATCTTAGGACAGATGCCAGCAGGATTTCCATCGCTGCAGTACTAGGCCAAATTTTTTGATGGCATCTTCCATCCGATTTGCTACGTGAGCCGCAAGATCACACCGGCTGAGTCCAGATATTCCATATCAGAGTTGGAAGCCCTAAGCGTCATCTATTCGGTGAGGAAGTTGCATCGATTTCTGGCGGGTAATCACTTTGTGGGCCAGACTGACAACTCCCCGATCACGGTCATACAAAGTGGGGTACATCGGAATGACCGCATCTACAGGTGGTCGTTAATATTACAGAATTATACTTTTAGTATAGAGCATATTAAGGGTAGGGACAACATCCTTGCTGATACCCTTAGTCGACCATCTGAGGTAGAAATACCTGATATTCCACACGAATAGGAGTTAGAAATGTTAATTTTGTACACTTAAGTATCCTGTGTAGATTTTACTATTGATTAATAGACATCAGGATCAGAACTGTGTGCTAAGAACAGTAACTACCATGTGTCCGTAGACAGCAGAATGACAACTGTGCGCCAAGAACAAGGAAATCACCGTGTGTACATAGACAGCTCGTTACTTACTATGCTCCATTTGTGCTCCGGTGAATCACCTGTGTTACTCATATCAGAACAGTGTCAGAACATTGTGAAATAACAGACACGAAGAACTTGTCTACGACACCAGCGGACTCAACGAGTGTAAGAATACCCCTAAGACACAAGTATGACTGTGTAGTGTAGATAGCATACCCAGGATAAGTGTGTATATATAAACTATGCCAACGAAAGCAATTTCTATACGTTATGGCAACCACTAACCTGAGGTAAAAGACACAAAGTATATATACTTATTGTGATATGTAATATAACGGTTTTAATATAGTGGTAAATTATAGTTAGATTAGTTACTTTAATATAGAGTTAGATTAGATTTAGGAATAGAATAGATTTTTTTTTTTTTAGGTTAGATAAATCATTAATTTACCCACTTACTTGCATAAAAATAGATTAGGATAGTACTTTTAAAATTTAAAAACAGCGAATTAAAGATTAGTATAAAAAGCTTAAGATAGGAACAAAACCATGTAGTCATTTAATTTCATTTTATTTCATTCCATCTTTATGAACACTTTAACAACCATCATTTAGGACTAAAATTAGGTTATATTTTATAGGATAAAAAGGGTTATACTTATGAACATACATCATTTATACCATGTAGATTAAAAATATCCATTATATTTTTTTTTTATTTTAAAAATTAAAAACATTATTTAGAATTTTTGTTACATTTTTCATTTCCCATTTCAAAAGATACATAACTCATCTCACATCATTTCATTTTTTTTTGATAGTTAGATTACTTCCCTTAAATTAGTTAATTTTGTACAACAAAATAGAATATAGATAGTTAGAGAATTAGTATTAGTATTTCAATAGAAATAGTGTTTAATAATATCAGGGTAAAACTATCAACCCTATTTCATCCATGTAAATATTTTGTAAATACATGACTCGTGCAGTAATTACGCACAGTCATGAAGCTCAACTCTTTTTAAACTGAGCTAAATTGTACAGTGTCACTTCAAGGTTTTTAAATAATTGTGAGAAAAAGATGTGTGACAGAAGTGTGAAAGTGAGAGAAAATGGTAAATATACAATGGAGAGTGAGGGAGCCAGCGGATTTTTTCTGCCGCTCAGCGCGACTTTTTATTATTTTCTGCGTCAAGCGTTTGTTTTCAATGTTGTAATGTGCTGTCTTAAATGTTTTTTGTGTAGTTTAGAGTAAACTTAGATAGAGTATTTTAAGTCTCATAAGACGGAAACGTAGTCACGAATTAGTGTTATACACTTGTTTGTGGCCACATTTTAAACCCAATTATGGCACTTGAAAACTAACTTGCATACATATTTATAGACAGACACACATGTTAGAAGTTAAATTTTATTTTTAGTTAGATCCAAACACGCAAACAACCCGGAAAAAAACATGTAAAGCACATACATTTTAGAACAAAGGGATATAACTTCGGGTCAGGGGGCACAATAGACAAAGAAACACTAACTTAACAGTGAAAGATAACTTTACACGCGGAAGCGAGATAGGTAAACCTGTCGCACCAGCTTGTGCAAGGGTTGTTTAATATTATATGGGGGACATGAAGCAATTCATGTGTTGACCCTAAGAAAGTCAATTTTTTATGGGTAGTGAGTTAATTTACTATTTGAGGGCAGGTCTTATAAGACAACGGTCCGGTTCAGACAAACCTCTAATTATATAATATTGCGATTGAGAAGAGGGCTCACGCCAACCTTACAAGTTTGTGGCGATCAGCAGTAGCCAAGTAAAGTGATACTACACTGTGACAATAGTCAGTAGAGGTCTATTAAATACCCCGAACCAAGTTATCAGGAGTCTTTGACAAAAATTAGATACACTAATTTTTAGAAACCTCTTGCGTCACAACCATGAGTCAAAGTTTGTAACGCAACACAGGAGGGGGGGGTGTGTGTCAAAGACTCAAGTATAGAGGAGGAAGACCACCCTGAATGAGTGGTCTACCTCAAGTAGATTAGAGGAACCCAGTGCCCCTACATGAGGGCAGGGTAGGTGATAGGAAGGGGAACTAGTGAATTAGTTCTCTCATGAGACACGGAGGTGTCAACCAGAGAGTTAGCCCTCTGGTCACGGCATGATCACGGCAACGTGAAACTAGAGTGTAACTCAAGAGAGGCCACTACTCGAGCGTGCTGAATGAGGCCGCACGCAAAAGCCGTAGTGCGCCCCAAGTCCTTCCGCGTACTGTGTAAACAGCACGCGGAGGTAGAATCAGACGGACACAGACTTCAGAGTGATAACATCGCTTAGCGATGCTTGTTTCGTTAGCCGAGTAGATAGATTAGCGATAGGGTTAGGAAACGACTAGTGATAGGAAGTTCTGTGCATTTATTCTTGTGTGATTGTTAGCGACTGTTTGTTGTACATTGATGTGATGCAAAGAGCCAGTGGCAATAAAATGTGTAACCAATTCCTCTCGTACGACTAGCAAGTCTTTTGTGTGGTGCGAGAGAAGTATCCTAGAATGCCTGTGACATCGGTTGCTGACATACCCGCTTTAAACTCAAGCGTAGTCAACACAGAATTTCTTTAGTGCATGGATTGATTATTGTTGGGGTTAGCTTTTACTATTCCAGTGCCCCTCGCCTTGAGGAGAACCACTCCGACTTCTGAGTTCCCCCAAATCAAGGGCGAGGGGTCAACATGTTAGTACAATTGACCCGTGTTGGGGTTTTTTTAAAAAAAAACCCAAAATTAACCTTCTTTTTTTTTTCAATCTTTAACCATCTAATGTGGTAGTGCAGACCAAGTGTAATATTCCCATTATTTCCATTTTCAACACAAAATTATGGGAAACCTAGATATATTCTCATTATTGAAATTGCTCTGTGGCGAAGGAGTTACAGGCGTAATTCGTTATCCCGCATAACGCATTCGAAACACAGCTGCGAAGGATTTGGCAGCGGACCGCCTATCTGTGTTATTCATGCAATCGCATGAGTGCCTATCGTTCAGAAAGCAATCGCAAACTACTGAACGTAAACATGCCAAGGATCCCTAACAGCCCACAAAAAAAAAAAAAAATTGGGTTGAATACAACAACGTCCTGTAAAGGATATGCAGCTATCTTTAATTGAAATGTCGCGTCTGCTAGTTTTCTACAGTGTGTGCTCACGACATGACTTTTTCTGACGCACACGCCCTGTGACATTATCTGTCACTTCATGTGTATTATATTATCCCGCCGCGGATGTCAGTGCCGTAAAAACAGCCAGGACTAGCAGTGTTGGACGATGATCTATTCATATATTTAAACCTTCACAGATTGACGGTGACGTGGTTATGCTATCCCGAGGACAGGTTCACTAGCATTTATAAGATATAATCCCAACTTCTATCAAGACGCCGAGCGTCTTACAGGATCCCAGTCTCCTGAGAAAATTAGATCGCTCTTGGGGTTACGGCAAAAACATAACTCTTCGTGTTACGTGTTTTGTTTCGCGGTATTCGCCACAATTTCAGTGTTCGGTGAATGGAAATTTACATTATAATACTTGTTCATTTGATTGTGCACCATGTTTGGTCCAACCTATCTTTTTGTTTAGTATTCAGTCAATTCATCAGGAAAGTGAGCAAACCTTGCAAACCTAGTGGAAGTAAACAGGCATAGCGCAGAATGTGGCTCAGATATTAACTAGTCGAAATAGAGGCCTTGGAGATGTGGATATACATAAAAATGTATTGTATTTCATGGAAACAAATACAATCAAATACAGAGGTTCTAGAAAAACTGGGAATGGAAAGATGATTGTTGAAAGAAATAAAAAAGAGACAAACGAAATATTTCGGCGACTTTAAAAGTCATAATACTCTTATTAAAACCATACTGGAATGCAAGAATAAGGGCAAGCGAGCAAGAGGTATAAAAGGATACAAGTGAGAAGATAACATCAAGAGATGGACGAATATCAAGCCGAGAGACAGACAGTATTGTAGATCCACCGCAGCCAAGCTTTATTGTGGTGACGACACCTGATTGATAGATTGAGATAATCAGGAACTGTAGATTATCGATCCTTAGATGATTTATTCCCAGTTTGATTTAGCTAATAACGAAGACTTTCCACTGTATACAAATTCACATGACCACAACCACAGATTTAATCACACTATGAAGATGTGTTCATATGTAATGTAGCAATCAGTCAACCAGGTGCCGCCTCCACAATGAAGGGTGGCTGAAATGGTTCTCCAACATTGTCTTTCTCTCGCCTTCATTGTACATTCTGACAGACTGCTGTTCGTCCATCTCTTGATGGTGTATCCCAGTTATATTGTTGTCTATCTCTTGGAAGCTTGTCTTCAACATTACCCTCCAGTATGGTAATTTTATGAGTGTTATTATGCCTTTTAACGTGACCGAAATTTTTCACTTGCCTCATTGTCAGTGCTGATGTCTCAAGCCTCACGATAGATGGTAGAAAGTCAACAGAGAGAATAATCTGAAGTATCTGGGAATCACATTTGACAGGAGTCTGTCATTCAAGGACCATGTGGAGACGATTGTGACAAGATCTCAAAAGGGACTCAATGCACTTAAAACTATGGCTGCAATGTACACAGCGCTGAGAATGCTTTTCACACTATACCAGCACTTGATCCTCTCAGTGATTGATTATGGACTACGACTGCTCACTGTCTCAAAGTGTCAGCTGGTGAAATTAGAGCACATACAGAACGAAGCTATGCGGGTCATTCTGGGATGCACCAGAGACACTCCAGTAGTGTGGATGAGTTACATCCTTGGTTTGCCGACTGTTGCAGGTAGGCTCAAGGTGATACAGGCGAAGGCCTACCTCAGAGTAGCTGCAAACACAGATCACCTTTGCAGCACGAGGCGCTGGACGCAGTTAAGGGTCAGCCGGCCTGATAAGAGGGACAATCATGGATGGCTTCAGGCGGAGGATACGATCAGACATGTGTGCATCTTGGAGAACATTAGGCGAGGAGAGGAGTGGGTCAGAGTGCCAGCGGAGCAGTCAGACTTGTGCAGAGTTATAATCACATGAGCCGGGAGTGCAGGGAGTGGCCAGCAGGGGCCACGAAGTGGAAATCCAGCAACTAATTCAGGATAATGCTCGCTCGGGTGATGTGATTATCTACACAGATGGTTCGGTGTCGAGAGGTAGGAGAAGTGCCTGGGGGTTCATAGCAAAAGCTAATGGCCGACGTTTGGTGCAGGAGAGCCTGGCATATGATACCACAACATCTAGCTTAAGAATGGAGGTGGAGGCGGTCACTGCAGCTTTCCGCTGGATCGAGAATAACGACACACACACACACACACACACACACACACACACACACACACACACACACCACACACACACACACACATCGTGATTGTAACTGACTCAGAAAGCATGCTGAGGAAGGTGAAGACAGGCATGCTTCGTGCAGAGTGGCTTGCTTCGCTTCGGAGGTCACGGGTGGCAAGCATCGCCTGGATCTTTTCTCCGGGGCATGCCGGTGTGCTGGGGAATGAACAGGCGGACAGATTGGCTGGCTCTGCAAACTTGGTGGAGTATTGATGCATGACAAGGCAGACGTGGTTGCGGCCTTGTGGGAGCACGGTACACCTCGGAGGAGCAAATGGATCATCATGGTCTGGCAAGAATGAGGCAGCGAGTAGTGACGAGGGGATCTGGCCGACGCTCGACGCTCAGAGGAAAGGAGAGACGGACATATAATCAGATTGCTACTGGTACTATTGGTGTTGGAACTCTTCGCTGGCTGCTGAGGATGGGGACGGATCGCCTATGGGAATGCCCCGAATGCTGTGATGTCGGTTCCTAGATCAATCAATCAATCAATCAATCATAAACTTCCCGTTTATTCCCAGTTTTCTAGAACCTCTGTATTTAATGTTTATGTTTGCATGAAATACGACATATTCTTCTGTATGTCACATCTCCAGTATCTATGTTTTATTTTATATTGTTTGTTCATTGTTCAGACTTCCGCGCCATTTAATAGTATTGAATATACATAACATTTTACAGTTCGAATTTCTAATGCTTTGTTAATTTCTTTAGATGTTTATACTGATTTTATGTTGTTTAAAGCTGTTTTCGCCATTCCTATTCTCGTGTTTATTTATGTTTCACTACTGCTGCCTCACCTGTTTTTACATGCTCAAGATATGAGAACTCGATATTTGTTCTAGCATCTAAGTTTTTACTGTGATGTTCATTGATTGTCTCGTTTTTCCACTGCTAATTATTATAAATTTGGTGATTGCGATATTAATATTTAAGCCACATTTCTACACTACACCTCTTTACTTACATTCAGTCTAGTGCCTCGGGGAAATTATTACAACCTCCACGTGATCTCCTAAATACACAGTCCTCCAGATAGAACAGTCCTCCAAATACACTGCCTCATTGACGTATCCTCCTACCATTCCGTTGGGCGTGGTGCTGAAAGTGCCAGCCTTCCTATTCTCACAAAGAAGAAAACCTCCTTTTGTTTTATTTTCCCAGGATTAGAGACAGAGACTCTAATAAAGATTCTTTATTCGTCTTCTTCCAGGTTGGGTTGTTGGTCTTGTTAAGTGTCTGTTGTAGAGAGTAACCTTAGTCTGTACTCAGCTGTCCAGAGCCTGTAGTCGGCGACACACGTATAGAAAGGAGTGGGGGGGGGGGGGGGGGATGTATAGAACATTGCATAGATTATAACTACAGGGAATGGGGATCCGGCACCAATCCTGTATATGTAAGCTAACATGTATGCATACTACAATATGTAAGCTAACATGTAGGCATACTATTATATGTAAGCTAACATATATGCATACTACAATATGTAAGCTAACATGTAGGCACACTATTATATGTAAGCTAACATGTAGGCACACTATTATATGTAAGCTAACATATATGCATACTACAATATGTAAGCTAACATGTAGGCACACTATTATATGTAAGCTAACATGAATGCATACTATAATATGTAAGCTAACATGTATGCATACTACAATATGTAGCTAACATGCAGGCACACTATTATATGTAAGCTAACATGTAGGCACACTATTATATGTAAGCTAACATGTAGGCACACTATTATATGTAAGCTAACATGCGGGCACACTATTATATGTAAGCTAACATGCGGGCACACTATTATATGTAAGCTAACATGTATGCATACTACAATATGTAAGCTAACATGTAGGCACACTATTATATGTAAGCTAACATGTAGGCACACTATTATATGTAGCTAACATGTAGGCACACTATTATATGTAAGCTAACATGCGGGCACACTATATATGTAGCTAACATGCAGCACACTATTATATGTAAGCTAACATGCGGGCACCTATTATATGTAAGCTAACATGTAGGGCACACTATTATATGTAAGCTAACATGCGGGCACACTATTATATTAAGCTAACATGCGGGCACACTATTATATGTAAGCTAACATGTAGGCACACTATTATTGTAAGCTAACATGCAGGCACACTATTATATGTACGCTAACTGAATGAATATATAATATGTAAGCTAACAATGTAGGCACACTATTATATGTAAGCTAACATGTAGGCACACTATTATATGTAAGCTAACATGAATGAATACTATAATATGTAAGCTAACATGTAGGCACACTATTATATGTAAGCTAACATGTAGGCACACTATTATATGTAAGCTAACATGCAGGCACACTATTATATGTAAGCTAACATGCAGGCACACTATTATATGTAAGCTAACATGTAGGCACACTATTATATGTAAGCTAACATGTAGGCACACATATATGTAAGCTAACATGAATGAATACTATAATATGTAAGCTAACATGTAGGCACACTATTATATGTAAGCTAACATGTAGGCACACTATTATATGTAAGCTAACATGTAGGCACACTATTATATGTAAGCTAACATGTAGGCACACTATTATATGTAAGCTAACATGAATGAATACTATAATATGTAAGCTAACATGTAGGCACACTATTATATGTAAGCTAATATGTATGCATACCATTATATGTAAGCTAACATGTAGGCACACTATTTATGTAACTAACATTATGCATACTATTATATTTAAGCTAAACATGTAGGCACACTATTATATGTAAGCTAACATGAATGAATACTATATATGTTAAGCTAACATGTAGGCACACTATTATATGTAAGCTAACATGAATGCATACTATAATATGTAAGCTAACATGTAGGCACACTATTATATGTAAGCTAACATGTAGGCCACACTATTATTAAGGCTAACATGTAGGTAACACTATTATATGTAAGCTAACATATATGCATACTACAATATGTAAGCTAACATGTAGGCACACTATTATATGTAAGCTAACATGAATGCATACTATAATATGTAAGCTAACATGTATGCATACTACAATATGTAAGCTAACATGCAGGCACACTATTATATGTAAGCTAACATGTAGGCACACTATTATATGTAAGCTAACATGCGGGCACACTATTATATGTAAGCTAACATGTAGGCACACTATTATATGTAAGCTAACATGAATGAATACTATAATATGTAAGCTAACATGTAGGCACACTATTATATGTAAGCTAACATGTAGGCACACTATTATATGTAAAGCTAACATGTAGGCACACTATTATATGTAAGCTACATGTAGGCACACTATTATATGTAAGCTAACATGAATGAATACTATAATATGTAAGCTAACATGTAGCACACTATTATATGTAAGCTATATGTATGCATACCATTATATGTAAGCTAACATGTAGGCACACTATTATATGTAAGCTAACATGTATGCATACTATTATATTTAAGCTAACATGTAGGCACACTATTATATGTAAGCTAACATGAATGATACTATAATATGTAAGCTACCATGTAGGCACACTATTATTGTAAGCTAACATGAATGAATACTATAATATGTAAGCTAACATGTAGGCACACTATTATATGTAAGCTAACATGTAGGCACACTATTATATGTAAGCTAACATGAATGAATACTATAATATGTAAGCTAACATGTAGGCACACTATTATATGTAAGCTAACATGAATGAATACTATAATATGTAAGCTAACATGTAGGCACACTATTATATGTAAGCTAATATGTATGCATACCATTATATGTAAGCTAACATGTAGGCACACTATTATATGTAAGCTAACATGTATGCATACTATTATATTTAAGCTAACATGTAGGCACACTATTATATGTAAGCTAACATGTATGCATACTACTATATTTAAGCTACATGCGGGCACACTATTATATGTAAGCTAACATGAATGCATACTATAATATGTAAGCTAACATGTAGGCACACTATTATATGTAAGCTAATATGTATGCATACCATTATATGTAAGCTAACATGTAGGCACACTATTATATGTAAGCTAACATGTATGCATACTATTATATTTAAGCTAACATGTAGGCACACTATTATATGTAAGCTAACATGAATGCATACTATAATATGTAAGCTAACATGTAGGCACACTATTATATGTAAGCTAATATGTATGCATACCATTATATGTAAGCTAACATGTAGGCACACTATTATATGTAAGCTAACATGTATGCATACTATTATATTTAAGCTAACATGTAGGCACACTATTATATGTAAGCTAACATGTATGCATACTATTATATTTAAGCTAACATGTATGCTACTACTATATTTAAGCTAACATGCGGGCACACTATTATATGTAAGCTAACAATGGATGATACTATAATATGTAAGCTAATATGTAGCATACTATTATATGTAAGCTAACATGTAGGCACACTATTATATGTAAGCTAATATGTAGCATACCATTATATGTAAGCTAACATGTAGGCACACTATTATATGTAAGCTAACATGTATGCATACTAATTATCTTTAAGCTACATGTAGGCACACTATTATATGTAAGCTAACATGTATGCATACTACTATATTTAAGCTAACATGCGGGCACACTATTATATGTAAGCTAACATGAATGAATACTATAATATGTAAGCTAATATGTAGGCATACTATTATATGTAAGCTAACATGTAGGCACACTATTATATGTAAGCTAACATGTATGCATATAATTATTTGTAAGCTACCGTGTATGCATAATATGAAATGTAAGATAACATGTTTGCATACTATTATATGTTAGCTAACATGCATGCGTACTATTTTATGTAAGCTACAATGTAGGCATACTATTATATGTAATTTAACATGTAGGCATACACTTATGTGTAAGTTAACATGTAGGCATACTGTTATATGTAAGTTTACATGCAGGCATACAATTATTTGTAAGTTAACATGTAGGCTTACTATTATATGTAAGTTAACATATATGCATACTATTATATGTAAGTTAACATGTAGGCATACTATTGTATGTAAGCTAACATGTAGGCATACTATTATATGTAGGCTAACATGTATGCATACTATTGTATATAAGATAACATGTAGGTATACAATTATATTAAGTTAATATGTAGGTATACTATTATATGTAAGTTAACAAGTATGCATACTATTATATGTAAGTTAACATGTAGGCATATTAGTATATGTAAGTTAGCCTGTATCCATCCATCCATCATGTGCCATGCCGGTAAGCGTGGGCGGTCATGTTCTGCCATCTCACTCGATCAACAGAGTCGTGGATCAGTTCCGTGTTTCTGTCTTGACCATGCCACAAGGCCAAGCCATCCAGATACTTGTTTCTAGGTCTTCCCCTTGGTCTGTTCCCCTCGATCTTACCAGTTGTCACCAAGTTCTCCAAATCATTTCTTCTCATAACATGCCCAAAAATTGTGACTGTCTACGTCTAATGTTTCTGATCAGTTTACGATCTTCATTTGTTTCTTGAAGGACTTCTTCATTGGTCTTTCTGGCTGTCCATGGTATTCTTTGCATTTTCCTCAGAAACCACATTTCTACAGCCATCAGATGTTTTTCAGCCTGGCTGCTCATTGTCCAAGCTTCACATCCATATAAAAGTACAGGTTCTATGTAGCATCTCAACACTCTTTTTCTCGTTTCAATTGACATCTTTTTATTGGTCAGTATGTTTTTCATCTTGCTAAAGGCTACTTTTGCCATGGCGATTCTTGTTCTAATCTCTTCAAGGCATCTCCCATCAGATGTTATTACTATTCCGAGATAATTGTACCTATTCACTTGTTGAAGAATATTCCCATTTACTTGTATATTACACTGTGGTATTTCGTTCTTCCTAGTGACGACCATAATCTGTGTCTTTTTACAATTTAATAGCATGTATACATACTATTATATGTAAATTAAAATATATGCATATTATTATATGTAAGTTAACATGTAGGCATACTATTATATGTAAGTTAACATGTTTGTTACTGTTATATGTAAATTAACATATATGCATACGATTATATGTAAGTTAACATGTAGGCATATTATTATATTAAGCTAACATGTAGGCACTCGTTTTTTGTAAGCAACATGTATGCATGTTATCACATATATTATATGTAAGCTTACAGGTAAGCTTACAATTATATGTAATCTAACATGTATGCATAATATTATATGTAAGCAAACATGTATGCATACTATTATATGTAAGCTAACATGTATACATTCTATTATATTTAAGCTAACATGTAGGCGTACTATTATATGTAAGCTAACATGTAGGCGTACTATTATATGTAAGCAAACATGTATGCATACTATTATATGTAAGCTAACATGTAGGCACACTATTATATGTAAGTAAAGGTAAAGTTCACTTTTTCTCATCATGAGGCGTTTTGGGTACATAATGATAACCCTATATGTTTAGACCAATCAACAATCGATGGGTGATACGGAAACTTTCACACCAGCCGTCCTTACTTCCTTGAAAATTGCAAGGCGCCCATGTTAGATTTGAGTCGACCTGAGAGCCCGAGTCAATGGAAACATACTGCACCCAGAAGACAATTCGAACATAGGACCATCCATCCATCATGTGCCATGCCGATAAGAGTGGGCGGTCAAGTTCTGCGTTCTCACTCGATCATCATAGTCGTGGATCAGCTCCATGATTCTGTCTCGACCATACCACGTGGCCAAGTTATCCGGGTATTTTCTTCTCGGTCTTTCCCTTGATCTCTTCCCTTCGATCTTGCCAGTTGTCACCAAGTTCTCCAATTCATTTCTTCTCATATCATGGCCAAACAATTTTGACTGTCTACGTCTAATGTCTCTAATCAGTTTACGATCTTTACAGGACCTGTATGCTAGTTAATGTGCTACCGCGGCTGCTATTATTTGTAAATGCCGCTATTTGCATACCAATATCTGTAAGTTAGCATATTTGTATACTATTATATGTATCATACGATGTATGCATTCCATTATCATCAACTTAACATATATAAGTCTTCACCCTGACTAAGAAGGATTATGTCAAGGAGACCATGCATATCTGACGTGTGTTTATTTCTGCTCAATATAGCCACCACCTGAATTTACACACATGCCACCTCTGCTTGACCTTGAAAAGACCTTAGGAATAGAACACTTTTTTCATTAGCTAAACCAGTTATTACATGGAAACTTGACGTATTCATCACTGTTAAGAAGAAAAGTCCGATTATACCAAATCTGTTTAATATTGTTCGTGTTGAAAAATCTCCTTATTCTGCACACACAAAAATCGCGCTTTGTAAGAGGTCACGTTGACTTGGAACCAGGAAAGATTTTGAGTGTTGTTGGTGAGTATATGGGATCATGCAATTGTTTGTACCATGTCTGAACCTAGTAATTCAAGCCGTCTACACGCCAGAAGCAATATGTGTCATGTTATAGTTGTTGTTGTTGTTGTTGTTGTTGTTAATGTTGTTGTTAATGTTGTTGTTGTTAATGTTGTTGTTAATGTTGTTGTTAATGTTGTTGTTGTTGTTGTTGATAATGTTGTTGTTGTTGTTTTGGTTCGCTCGCTTTGAACTCGAGTGTAGTCCACACAGGACAGATTTTTGCCTGTGGGCTATGTTTCCCTGTTTGCAGTGTTTCTCGTCATCAAGCGAACCCACTCTGACTTCAGAGGTAATTTTAATTTATGTCATCAAGTCAAGGACAAGAGGTGAACATTTTAGTCAACTGACCGGTGTAGGGCGTTGAAACCGCTACCTCGCCATTAGCACATCGGAAGTTTAAGATCGAGGGTTCTTATCCATTCAGCCATGCTGACCTCGTGTCATTGTATATCCTATACACTAGCACGACTAAGGCTGATTAATTCATTTAACATTTCTTTATAGTTAGAGACAGTTTAAACATCAATTATTCTCACACACGTAGACAAACATATCAAACTTATAAAAGTGAGCTTTGGCATAATATACAAGTATTGATGATGTATTATCCAGCACCAGAACAATGATCTGACAATCAAAACAGGGAACACACTCTTAAAACAACTGGTAAATGTACTTTAATTGAAAAAATATATACATAAAGATATCACCATTGTGATTTGGTAAAAACGTGTTTCGTTTGGCATTTCAACGTCAGTATATACACTTCTAAGGCACCAGAGGACTGTCTAGACAGTTATCTGGAGCCGTTACCAAAACCTGAAAGAAATCCTTCTCAGCTTGGCAGTTACAGAATCATCCGCCTACAAAATGTTTGTGACAAATTGCTGTAGAGTGGTTAAGAAAGCCATGTTATAACTGAAGAGTATACGAATGCTTCTAAGCACTATTGGTAGCAAGAGTCCATCAAAGGCAACATCGGACAATGTCGGAACATTTGCATACAATTTAAATAATGCATTTCAAAACAATCGTGAAAAATTCGCTGAGGTAATATGCCATGACGATGCCTATAATTGTGTAAAAGTAACAGTGCTTTATACACTGTGGTATCAACCCTTGGCTAGTCAACTGGACCTCAGATTGACTGGTCGAAAGAACAGATGTGTTCCGTTTGGGGATGTGGATATAGGTGCCATTGATTATATGTCCGGGTCAGTCTCACTGCTGTCCGTTATCGCCAGTGACGTTCAAGATATAAACACAAAACTGGGAATAATACAAACCTGCTGATGTGTGAGGGCTGCGGTTTATGTTGACCAACACCTCTTCTCGCCTTCATGTGGGGCAACCTTGGCAGAAACTAGTCTGACTAAGAAAAAGAGGAATCGACCAAAGATTCTACTATGATGAAGTCTGCCAATGGCTCACACATTGCACGTTACGAGACATCAAGAAGGTCACATCAATTACCCTCCGTTATGCAGACAATAATTACAGTGTCTCTTTCATCGCTTGGTGAGCTCACGATGCATGCTTAACTTGACTGTATTCCTTGCTTAAAGACATGCAACTAAGACATCACCATTCTCCAATTACACGAGTAAATAATTCACATCGACATGTGTTGACAGCAACAGTTACATTCTGCAACATCGTGGTTGGTTACATCCAGGGTTTGTTTAACTTTGTTAATCTCGTAATTTATATTAAGAAAATTATGTTACTCTGGTGGTCCACATTTCCTAGCATCAGTAATATCAGCAAAACAACCAGCTAACATCAGTAATATCAGCAAAACAACCAGCTAACATTAGTAATGTCGGCAACACTATCAGTAACATACAACAATCCTGGCAGCAGTAACATCAGCAAAACTATCAGCAACATGCAACAATACTAGTATCAGTAATATCCATGAAATAATCATCAACATACAACACTCCAATCAAACACTTGGACACTTAGCAAACTGTTGCTGAGTCACCAATAAATGTAGAATAGAGGAAAGTATATTGACTCCAGGGAAGGATAAACTCAATGAAGATTTTAACAAGCTAAGTTGACTGCGGCCGGCTTCGTGGCTTAGAGGTTATGACTTTTCTCCGTAATCTCGTATACTCTCGTCAGGTAACATGATGACGGTTCAAATCAGCAGTGGTTCGAATCGCATCGGTAACTTATGGGGTATGTGAGCCGGCCGCTCAGAAAGCAATGGCAAACTACTGAGCGTAATCTTGCCAAGAGATCAACATACAGCTGAAAGATGCTGGTGTTGACAGCTAAGTCCTGTAAAAAGGATATGCTAAAAAAAAAAAAAGTTGACTGCGGCTTTCCTTGCATGTACTCATACAGACGTCTGAAGATTGTCGGAGAAGAAGACAATACTCCTAGTATTTTTTTTTAAGTTGCATATCCTTTGATCCATGGTGATGCAGTCAATGCCAGCATTTTACTGCTGTTGTTGATATCTTGGCAAGTTTTTAAGTTCAGTAGTTTGCCAATGTTTTCTGAACCAGCGCGACACGGTTACTCCTAGCATTAGTAACATGAGTTAATACATCCGAAATGTGCAACACTACTATCACCTTTTATATTTTAATGAAAACGGAGACGGAGTTAGATTGACTGAATATCATTGAAAACAAGCGCGTCGTACAACTTGCTTTTCGTCATTAATATTAATGAGAACACCCCCAGATCCGACACTTCTTGCATACTTAATATCATTGACATCATCCGGAACATGCAACACTTCAGGCATCGGTAATATCAGTGACAACATCCGAAACACACAGAACGTCCAACAGCAGTAATGTTTATGCATATATCCGCAGGATACAACTCTCCTAGCATCAGTAATAATATCAGTGACAACTTTCGCAATATACACTTCCAGCATCAGTAATCAGTGGAACCGTCATCAACATCCACAAATTTTGGCAATCGTGATATCAGTGTAAACATCCGCAACATCCAACACTTCTGGCATCAGTAATATCATTAACATTACTGATAAGAACACTCGTTCATAAACATCCAGTGTACTGATGTCGAGATAGAAGTTTACACCCCTACACCGGTCAGTTGGACTAAAATGTTGACTTCTCGTTCTTGGCTTGGTATGTAAATTAAAGTACCTCTTAAGTCGGAGTTGGTTCACATGATGGCGAGGGACAACAGAATTAGGGAAAGTTAATCCATACGCAAAAATTCAGCCCAGTGTACTAAACGTAGTGGCCCGTGCAAAGCGAGTGAACGCACACATAAATGAGTTCAAACATCTGCAAGTTACCACACTTCAAGCAACAAACAGTATTAGTAGTGAAACGCCGTCAAAGTACAACATTTCTAGCAATATCTTATCAAAGAAAACAACCTCGGAGTCTATAGTCAAACAGATCAGTTGATAACATCTCCAAATCCAATACTTCTTGCATCATTAATATCAGTGTAAACTTCCGCTATATACATAATTACGTGTAATATCAGTGAGAAAAACCTCAACTCACAACACACTAATCATTGTATATACGCATACATGATTAGCATTCATCAACATTCTAAAAGCATTCGAATTCTAGCAGAAGAAACATAATAAATTACTGTACATATATAGTAAAGAACACTTTACCATTCGCTAAGGCATATTCGGTAACTTATATAGCACCATATTCTCAAAGGCCAATCAGCACGCAAGGATGATGTATACATACATATGTATGGCTTTGCATCTAAAAGACATCATATTTTGATGGATAAAAATGAACGACTTAACATGCAAACTCAAAGATAAATACTCAAGTCTTGGCCAAAGCCGTTTGGACTGTATATACAGCAACAATGAAAAATGGATCTGTTACGTCATTATAAGCACAGTAATGCGTGCGCGGTATGGTAGTTGGTAGGAAGCAGCGCTAACAATGCCATGAGCGCAGTCGGACGTGGTTGGACGCCTGCGCCACTTATAAGAAGAGCAGAATGTCAGGATGGCCTGTGTGCCCAAATCTTAACCCTCTGAAAATCAAGTTTGTTCTTTCGTTAGTTTGTCGTCTCGCTAACGATTGACAGGCGCACACACTCATACAGGTCCAGACACTTGATGTGAGGCCCTCAGCTGTGGGATATGGCTGAACGCCTATTAAGTCAAATCCCACGATTCTAAGGGTCTGGCCCCACTGTCCTCCTGCTCTTGGAGGTGAGATTCACCTCCTGCTCTCGGAGGCTTGATGCTGCAGCCTACCTTGTTCCATGTGAACTGGTTTTCCTTTCCTCTGGAGAAAACAAGGCAAGGCCGAGAGAGGGAACATGCTGCATGGGTAGGGTTGCCAGACGTCCGACAAAAAGAGGACATGTCCTCCTTTTTAGCCTAATATTCTCCGTCCGGCAGGCAAAGCTAAAAACCTTTAAAAGGTCCGGCTTTTCTTATAGTTTATAATGTTTTATGTATTGTTGTTACAGCTTAAAATGTATTTACACTCTACCGTATGTTTACATTGTTAAAATATACTAAGTCTATGCATTTCTGCGAACTGGTCGATTATAGTAATTCTAACTGTTACCTGTATCTGGCTCATTACTCTTTTTGATATTTACTTTTACTTATTTATTAAAACCTATCGTTTAATAATATTTATTTAATGTTCCTATTTATACCAAATGTGAAACACCAATTATTTGTATAATTTCAATCTAACTGTTGCTCTATTCGGCAACACTAACAATCTAGCTTTATGCTGTAGTCTCTATGGTCAAAATGTTAATGTTATTTGCGGTAGCAAAGACGCAATTTTTTTTTATTTGTAATTTTTGCCGCCTATGTTTATGATAATGGCTTCTATAGAACACTATGAAACCCCGGGAAGGTTAACCCGGTCAACAAATGCCCGCAGAAGTCGGATGTGTCGGCCTAAGGGTGCAAGAACGCAGCTCTGCTGTAAACAGGCACAACGCAATCACATCCGAAAAAAAACTCCGGATGAACGAAGAAGAAGAAGAACACTATGAAATATAAGTTTCCATGCTTTGTTGAAGGCCGCAACGAGAATGAGGCAAAGTGTACGATTTGCGATAGTTTTTTGTCCTTTGCCAACAAAGGAGCTACTAACTTGGAGCGCCATGTTGACAGTGAGAGATATAGAAACCTAATCAAAGTGTCCGCGTCATCTAACATTGAATTTATATTGAGTTTTTAACATGATTGTTTCATGGTCGATTGGCTAAGAGCACTTATTGGCAACAATTGTAATAAAATTGTACTGAATGTGGGTTTAATCTGGAACGATTCAAATGAAACATGCAATATGTCCTCCTTTGTCCTCTTTATTGTCTTATTATGTGCTTTTTTTGGTGCCCATGTAAATGGCAACCCTAAGCATGGGCAACACATGTTCTCTGAATCCATACCAGGATTAATCCCAATCCACATACTTTCATCTGTAAAGACGGCAAAGTGCCACTAAAGTGAGAGAACGGTTGGCCACCTATACCTCCGTGCATTCAGGCCTACAACATGTGATGGACCTAACACATCACAGCACGAAATTGCTTCGGGACAAATTTACTTGTTTCATGTATTATACACTGAACAATGTCTGGATACACATTGTTCAGCAGACGAGGAGCAGCTTCTCAGCATGGTTTTGTCAGTCTGGTTTTGACTGAAAGAAATATGTTTCGTCTTCTGAAATAATATTGTGATAAAAATATCTACACAAGAAGTTTCAACTATCAGAGTCATATTGCTCGATCCGCGTAAATAACTCTGGGAGACTAGTGTGCTGATTTCCCTTGAACTTCCACATTCTTTGATGTAGGCAGAGTATAAGATACTCTCGTTTACCAGGTAGCAGTACCCCTCGCAGAGAACATGCACAACCCGTAACACGGATACCATGTTAAACAGACGAATTTCAGGCAAGGCTAATGTGACGCCACCACATGGCCGGTCAGTAGGGCTCTGTCTGTCTGGGAAGGCTAATGTGATGCCACCACATGGCCGGTCAGCAGAGCTCTGTCTGTCTGGGAAGGCTAATGTGATGCCACCACATGGCCGGTCAGCAGAGCTCTGTCAGTCTGGGAAGGCTGGCTGTCCATGCTACTGCAGCTGCTGCTGTCTCTGCTGGCGCTGGCGACGTTGTTAGAGTGTACCGCAGAGTTGCTGCTGTTGGCGTTAAAGCTTCTGCCATTGAAAGTGAAAGGCCAAGTCTGAAACAGATAGGTTATATGAAGACTTTGGTAACGACATTTTACAATATATGAAATGTAAACATACGGAAATAAATGAAGGACACAATAATAGTGAATGTTCAAATAATATTTTAATGATTTTATTTATTTTATTTTTAAAATGTCAAAGACTCAAGTATAGAGGAGGAAGACCACCCTGAATGCGTGGTCTACCTCAAGTAGATTAGAAGTAACCCAGTGCCCCTACATGAGGGCAGGGTAGGTGATAGGAAGGGGAACTAGTAAATAGTTCTCTGATGAGACACGGAGGTGTCAACCAGAGAGTGAGCACTCTGGTCACGGCATGATCACGGCAACGTGAAACTAGAGTGTAACTCAAGAGAGGCCACTACTCGAGCGTGCTGAATGAGGCCGCACGCAAAAGCCGTAGTGCGCCCCAAGTCCTTCCGCGTACTGTGTAAACAGCACGCGGAGTAGAATCAGACAGGACACAGACCTCAGAGTGATAACATCGCTTAGCGATGCTTGTTTCGTTAGCCGAGTAGATAGATTAGCGATAGGGTTAGGAAACGACTAGTGATAGGAAGTTCTGTGCATTTATTCTTGTGTGATTTGTTAGCGACTGTTTGTTGTACATTGATGTGATGCAAAGAGCCAGTGGCAATAAAATGTGTAACCAATTCCTCTCGTACGACTAGCAAGTCTTTTGTGTGGTGCGAGAGAAGTATCCTAGAATGCCTGTGACATCGGTTGCTGACAGGCTAGGATAAAGTGGTGTCAGAAGTGTGGCTTGGACAATCGTTCAAGCTAAAACACTCACCCACGGCTCTAAATTAGTAGTACGGCTAGATAATCACAGGGTTTAATTTACGTTAGTGACAATAGCGTGTGCAGACAGAGCAAAGTGCGAGCTGTGCCCATCGTGACCAAGTTATGTTTATTTATGCTTACTGAATTATTTTGTGCTTATGAACATGTTTTCTTCTAATTTGTAAGTATTATTGTTATACTTTTGTATCATTTATTTCTTTAATTACTTATCTATTTACTAGTATTTGTCAAATATGATTCATGGGGGAGCGATACACAAAACTGAGCCGAGAACAAAATCGATTTTTCCAATCTAAAAATAGCGCTGCGCCTCTGATGTATCGCGACTGACAAACAGCTGTGTTACGCCATTGGCAGTCAGCGACTGATTGTTTACAATCGCAAAGCGGCTGCTCGCCTGAATCGTTGACGTATATCAAATAATATTTGTTTATATTAGTTATTTATTGAATATATTTATTTATTTGAACATTATTATTACCTTTATATTTATTTCAACGCATTTATTTATTTATTTTTTTCTATTTCTTGCCGTCGCGATGGCACTACTTTTGCTATGCAAATGAGACGCAGTCTGCACAACACTTCCATAGATTAAACAGTTAGAGTTAGCGAAGGCAAAAGGCGTTAGAACGAAGACAGGACAGTGACATTTAATATTAATTAAACCACATTATATTTTCCTGGAGCATGTAATTGTAATAAATTGTCTAGACTTATATATCGTTTACGAGAGGTTAATTGTTGATGCTTTTGATAACCAGGCACAACAACAGCTGATCATAAGCATAACTCAAGCTGTGTGTGGTATCACCAGACGAATGAACTTGAGGTGCCAAACGAGTGTACATGTTTGATCTGGAATTTTAAGATGAGTATACCCGAATGATTTTGCATGCAATATGATTAATAATGCATCTCTTTTTCAGCGTGTGATGTATTAGCATATTTTTGGTGATCTGTTTTTCAGGTTATAAACTAAGAGTATAGTTTTTTCATACTCAGGGATTTAATAACCTAACATATCTAATATAAATAAGTGAGTATATATTTAAGTGCCTATCAAATCTAGTTAATCTCCCAACAACCTGGCAACTTTAGCTGATTTCATAAAAGCAGGCAAGGAATTACAATACACAGGAAAGGAATTAGAGCAATATGCTGATCAGAAATTTAAAGAAACAAAAGATGCTGAGAGAGATGAACGTGCATGAGAAAGACAACATCAGAAGGAGATGGTAGAACTAGCTGAAGTAACTAAACAAAAGGAGTTAGAGATGAAACACAAAGAGGCACAATTGGCGGAAGAAACTAAACAAAAGCAAATAGAACAAGATAAGGAGATTAAGCAGAGACAATTAGATCAGGACAGAGAACTAAAGCAAAAACAATTAGATCAGGAGAAAGAATTAAAGCAAAAAGAGATAGATGAAATGGCAAGAGTAAAAGAAAAACAAATACAAGTTGAATCAGAGACACAGTTAAAGATGAAAGGTATGGATGTAGATTCACACTTAGAGATCTCTGCTACTAAACTAAAAAGTCAGCAAGAAGAAAATAAATTTAATAAGTACAAAAATATTATCAAACCATTTTGAAAAGAAGATTCCATATCAGCCTGGACAGAAAATGTCGAATATCAACTAAAATACCACCAAGTACCAATCGATATGTGGGCCATGATCTACATGAAGAACTTAAGTGGGGAGCACCTTAAAGTTATAGAATCAATACCAACTGATCTTAGATCTAACTATCAGTACATCCACGATAGGATAATGCAACATTTCTTACTTGATGCCCCTGGGTATCAAGTACAGTTTTCCAATTTAAAACCTAAGCCAAGCGAGACCTTTATCGATTATGTCTCAAATGTACAAAGCGTACTAAATAGATGGCTTAGTGCATCAAAAATAGGAAAGGATTTTGAAAAACTTAAAAATTTAATAGCTATGGATAAAGTCATATCCACAATACCATCTCCTTTCGCTAAATTCCTGCAGCAGTCAGACATTGAGACCATAGAACAATTTGAAAAGAAAGGCTCTGCATATTTTTCCTCAAATAGAGATATTTTTAAGACATCAAATAGCGACTCTGAAATAGTTTCTTTTGTGAAGGACCAACCTAAAAGCTATCAGAGCAATAAAAAACCATTTCATAGAGTCGACAAGAAAGATAAGAAAGTGTCGAAATGTGTCTATTGCCAACTATTTCATGATACTGATTCTATGTGTGATAAATCACCAAACTATCCGACACATCTTGAGATGGTCATTAAGAAGCAACAAAACAAAAGAACTGCATACAGGCGTGCAGTCAAATGCTTCTTCTGTTCTAGCTACGGGCACGATTCAAATAAGTGCCTAGGCCGCCAAAGAATGAAGGCCAACAATGCTATTTTGATTGATACATCTTCTGATAGTGGTAGTGAGACTGAGTGTGTTATCGAGAATGTATTACCTTTTAATCAATCTGAAGATGTCTGTTGTGTAAACGATGTATTAAGCTTTGACAATTGTGAGCGATGTCACCAATTTCATGCAGACGGCAAACTTACATGTGGACATATTGTAACATCCTCCTTGGAGAATGCAAATGCAGCTGTAGCCTCCAGAGGCAATCTATTGTTCCACTCTGCAATGGTCAATGAGAAACCATGCCGATGTTTGCTTGACAGTGGGAGCTCTATTATTGGTGTTAAAAAGGAACTTATTAATCCAAAGGATTATACTGGTGACTCTGTAAAATGCCGTACTTTTTCTGGTAACATAGAAACCTATCCTCTGGCAAGAGCCCGTATAAACACCCCGTTCCTTTCTGGTACCTTTACTTGTGCAATACTAGACAACCCTTGTACTGATTTAATTCTTTGGTGTCTACCCCAGCTAAAGCACTGCACAGATGAAGAAATATCCGCCTGGGAGGAGGAAAATGGACTAACTCCAGTGAACAGTGCAGATATCCTCAAACATCACAGCCCCAACAAAGGTGCTAGAACCAGTAATCTTGAACCAGATCAAGACATACTGCTGTTACTTCCAGACAAACAGAATGTATTATTGACCTCATGGCAAGGGCCATTCAAAGTGGTACGAAAAATTTCTGATGTCGATTATGAAATATCGATAAACGGACACTTAAAGATATTTCATATCAACATGTTGAAACCCTACTTTTCACGACAAGAGACAGAATTAGAGACAGACGAACACAATGCACCCACACCTATGGATGAGACGACAGACGTACACAACGCAACTACCCTAGTTAGCGAGACTGGCAAATCCGACGAGATGCATACACTTAGTGAGATTACAGAAAACGCACTTAGCACCACAACCGTTCTGAATCAGGTAGACGACGACGGGATGGAACTACCCGTTCCAATTGTAGACAAGACTGCTACATTAGATTGTATACGATTAGAAACGGGACTGACAGAAGAACAACGACGACAGATAATAGAATTAGTGGCTGAATATAAGGACATATTTTCCGACATTCCAGGTAGGACGGACAGGATCGAGCTCTCCATCCTTCTTTCGGACTCGAAGCCTATCAAATGCAGGCCGTACTCTATCCCACTTAGCTGTAGAGAAAATCTAAATAAGGAAATTCTGAATTTAGAAGCTAGTGGAATCATTCAAACATCTACATCTGAGTACTCCTTTCCAATCGTCCTGGTCAAGAAAAAAGACTCCACCATTCGTCTTTGTGTGGACTATAGAAAACTCAACAATGTCACTAAGATCGACACAGAACCAATTCCTTCCTGCGAAGATCTTATTCTGGATATGTCCACCTCCAAAACTTTTTCTAAATTAGACCTTACTAAGGGATATTGGCAGGTCCCTATGCAGACTCAATCTATCCATCTTACTGCATTCTCAACACCTCTAGGTCTTTACGAGTGGCGATTTCTTCCTTTCGGACTTCGTAATGCTCCTGCCACTTTCGTACGCTTAACTAGAGATCTACTACATGGAGTGACGAATACAGTGACCTATATAGATGATATTTGTGTCCATACAGAGGATTGGACAACACACTTACTGAAACTAAGACATGTCTTCGATAGGTTGCGACTCTTCGGTCTCACTGTCAAACCGAGCAAAGTCGAATTGGGCCTACAAGAAATTGATTGTTTGGGTCATGTCATTTCACAAGGACAACTGAAAACTGACAATAGAATTATTACCAAAATTATGAACCTGACCATGCCTACAACAAAGAAGCAGGTCAGGAGCCTTTTGGGTTTAGTAAATTATTATAGCAAGTTCATACCGAACTTAGCTGAAATTACAAGTGTATTTTCAAATGTTTTAAAAGCATCAGTGAAATTAGATGTCAAAGATTCATTATTAATTTCTGCATTGTCAAAATTGAAAATCCTATTTAGTAATGTACCAATCCTCCGCTTGCCTAATCCTAGGCTCGTTTATTATCTTAGGACAGATGCCAGCAGGATTTCCATCGCTGCAGTACTAGGCCAATTTTATGATGGCATCTTCCATCCGATTTGCTACGTGAGCCGCAAGATCACACCGGCTGAGTCCAGATATTCCATATCAGAGTTGGAAGCCCTAAGCGTCATCTATTCGGTGAGGAAGTTGCATCGATTTCTGGCGGGTAATCACTTTGTGGTCCAGACTGACAACTCCCCGATCACGGTCATACAAAGTGGGGTACATCGGAATGACCGCATCTACAGGTGGTCGTTAATATTACAGAATTATACTTTTAGTATAGAGCATATTAAGGGTAGGGACAACATCCTTGCTGATACCCTTAGTCGACCATCTGAGGTAGAAATACCTGATATTCCACACGGATAGGCAGTTGAGAAATGTTAAGTTAGTACACTTTAAAAGATATCCTGTGTAGATTATACTATTGATTATATAGACATCAGGATCAGAACTGTGTGCTAAGAACAGTAAACTACCATGTGTCCGTAGACAGCAGAATGACAACTGTGCGCCAAGAACAAGGAAATCACCGTGTGTACATAGACAGCTCGTTACTTACTATGCTCCATTTGTGCTCCGGTGAATCACCTGTGTTACTCATATCAGAACAGTGTCAGAACATTGTGAAATAACAGACACGAAGAGACTTGTCTACGACACCAGCGGACTCAACGAGTGTAAGAATACCCATAAGACACAAGTATGACTGTGTAGTGTAGATAGCATACCCAGGATAAGTGTGTATATATAAACTATGCCAACGAAAGCAATTTCTATACGTTATGGCAACCACTAACCTGAGGTAAAGACACACTATGTATATATACTTATTGTGATATGTAATATAACGGTTTTAATATAGTGGTAAATTATAGTTAGATTAGTTACTTTAATATAGAGTTAGATTAGATTTAGCGAATAGAATAGAGTGTTTTTTTTTTGTAGGTTAGATAAATCATTAATTTACCCACTTACGTGGCATAAAACTAGATTAGGATAGTACGTTAAACGTAATAACAGCGAATTAAAGATTAGTATAAAAAGCTTAAGATAGGAACAACACCATGTAGTCATTTAATTTCATTTTATTTCATTCCATCTTTATGAACACTTTAACAACTTCATCATTTAGGACTAAAATTAGGTTATATTTTATAGGATATGATAAAAGGATTATACTTATGAACATACATCATTTATACCATGTAGATTAAAAATATCCATTATATTTTTTTTTTCATTTAAACATTAAAAACATTATTTAGAATTTTTGTTACATTTTACAGTACCCATTTCACAAGGATACATAACTCATCTCACATCATTTCATTTTTTTAGATAGTTAGATTACTTCCCTTAAATTAGGTTAATGTTGTACAACAAAATAGAATATAGATAGTTAGAGAATTAATATTAGTATTTCAATAGAAGATAGTGTTTAATAATAGTAGGGTATAATCTATCAACCCTATTTCATCCATGTAAATATTTTGTAAATACATGACTCGTGCAGTAAGTTACGCACAGTCATGAAGCTCAACTCTTTTCAAACTGAGCTAAAATTGTACAGTGTCACTTCAAGGTATTTAAGTAATTGTGAGAATAAATGATGTGTGACAGAAGTGTGAAAGTGAGAGAAAATGGTAAATATACAATGGAGAGTGAGGGTAGCCAGCAGATTTCTTCTGCCGCTCAGCGCGACTTTTTATTATTTATCTGCGTCAAGCGTTTGTTTTCAATGTTGTAATGTGCTGTCTTAGATGTTTTGTGTGTAGTTTAGAGTAAAACTTAGATAGAGTATTTTAAGTCTCATAAGACGGAAACGTAGTCACGAATTAGTGTTATACACTTGTTGGTGGCCACATTTAACCGAATTATGGCACTTGAAAACTAACTTGCATACATATTTATAGACAGACACACATGTTAGAAGTTAAATTATATTATTAGTTAGATCCAAACACGCAAACAACCAGGTAAACATACATGTAAAGCACATACATTTTAGAACAAAGGGATATAACTTCGGGTCAGGGGACACAATAGACAACGAAACACTACCTTAACAGTGAAAGATAACTTTACACGCGGAAGCGAGATAGGTAAACCCTGTCGCACTCAGCTTGTGCAAGGGTTGTTTAATATTATATGGGGGGACATGAAGCAATTCATGTGTTGACCCTAAGAAAGTCAATTTTGTATGGGTAGTGAGTTAATTTACTATTTGAGGGCAGGTCTTATAAGACAACGGTCCGGTTCAGACAAACCTCTAATTATATAATATTGCGATTGAGAAGAGTGCTCACGCCAACCTTACAAGTTTGTGGCGATCAGCAGTAGCCAAGTAAAGTGATACTACACTGTGACAATAGTCAGTAGAGGTCTATTTAAATACCCAGAACCAGGTTATCAGGAGTCTTTGACAAAAATTAGATACACTAATTTTTAGAAACCTCTTGCGTCACAACCATGAGTCAAAGTTTGTAACGCAACACAGGAGGGGAGGGTGTGTGTCAAAGACTCAAGTATAGAGGAGGAAGACCACCCTGAATGAGTGGTCTACCTCAAGTAGATTAGAAGTAACCCAGTGCCCCTACATGAGGGCAGGGTAGGTGATAGGAAGGGGAACTAGTAAATAGTTGTCTCATGAGACACGGAGGTGTCAACCAGAGAGTGAGCACTCTGGTCACGGCATGATCACGGCAACGTGAAACTAGAGTGTAACTCAAGAGAGGCCACTACTCGAGCGTGCTGAATGAGGCCGCACGCAAAAGCCGTAGTGCGCCCCAAGTCCTTCCGCGTACTGTGTAAACAGCACGCGGAGTAGAATCAGACGGGACACAGACTTCAGAGTGATAACATCGCTTAGCGATGCTTGTTTCGTTAGCCGAGTAGATAGATTAGCGATAGGGTTAGGAAACGACTAGTGATAGGAAGTTCTGTGCATTTATTCTTGTGTGATTTGTTAGCGACTGTTTGTTGTACATTGATGTGATGCAAAGAGCCAGTGGCAATAAAATGTGTAACCAATTCCTCTCGTACGACTAGCAAGTCTTTTGTGTGGTGCGAGAGAAGTATCCTAGAATGCCTGTGACATCGGTTGCTGACATTACGCTCGCTTTAAACTCAAGCGTAGTCCATACACGAGATATTACTTATAGTGCACTGGATTGATTATTGCTTGTGGGTTAGCTTTTACTATTACCAGTGTCCCTCGCCTTGAGGAGAACCCACTCCGACTTCTGAGGTCCCCAAGTCAAGGACGAGGAGTCAACATGTTAGTACAATTGACCAGTGTTGGGGTTGAACCCATTACCTCTACATCAGCACATCAGAAGTTAATGTCGTTAGATTTTAGATATCGATATGCACATATGATTATTGATATGTTATGTGATGCTAGATTCATGGATTGTGAGTCCACCATACATTATAATAGTTTTATATGTAATTTTACATAATGAAAAAAGAATAGGAGAGTTGATCCAGTCCGTCATGTACACAGTAAAAATATAAATAAAAACCTTATTTCTAACTTACACACAAGACAATAAAGTTAATGGACAAAGCCACATGCTAATCAAATATCACAATCAACAATGAAGACATTGAAAATATAACAAACTATAAACATCTTGGCATCCACATTCAACAACAAGGTGACTGCCCATCAGAAGTTGGACATGGCAATGGAGATGTCCAACAGTTCTAAGAACATGTGGTAAAACATCGGTAAACACGTTAAATTACACATATTTAGAGCAAGCATCTTCCTTGTGGCAACCTATGGATGTGTCATTGGCCATTTCGCAATCCCTAATAAAGAAAATTGGGATTTTTGTGATGACATGTTGCAGACAATGTCTTAGAATATTGTGAACCAGGAAGAAGAAAACTACCTTAATAACTTAATCATCATTATCATCATGTAACAGATGTTTGCAGAACCTCGCTCTCATCACGGCATGTCGAAAATTCTCTCGATATCTTGTCATTGTTCCTACCTGCGATGTTTCTGCATTGTACAAGGTCTGAACATCGGAAAAATGAACATCGAAGATCAGGGCTCACAAACAGTTTTGTGTCACGAAAACTGAAATACTTTGGTTACATTAAATATTACAGCGGCTAGCAAAGAATAGTGATGGAAGGCGTGGTTCCCGCAAGAAGATGAATACAGGACATTGCAGAAACATTGGGCATGAGGTAGCATGAAGTAGGAACAATGACAAGAAATCGAGAAACTTGTCAACATGCCGAGATGAGAGCGACGTTCTGCAAACCACGGCTAGATGATGATGATGACGATTTGGTTATTAATAAAGTATCAGTTTTACTACAGGCATATCGCCAAAAGTGCTTTCGGAGATACTTAGAGGTGGGGATGATTAATACGGGAAGGACGTGGAGTGAGTAGCAAAAGGATAGAACGGCCAGGCTCAATTGGTTTAGTTCCAATAATACAATCGGGAATAAAGGGTAGCGGAAAATTAAGTGGTTACACTGTAAATCAAATAATAGGAACAAGAATTAATTTCCAAATATGTCTAAGTTAAGCGCTA
>JACEFZ010017232.1:75000-84851 GCA_014155875.1 Cepaea nemoralis
TTTAAACAAGTTAGAGAGTTGTCTGGACTGAATGAACATCAACGGAAGGATACTAAACAACTGAGTTGAGTTGAGTTTAGTCAATCACCACATCTCAGCACACGGGGCATTCTCATACGTGCCCGGTCCTCATCTTTAACAACAAGCGAAGAGTCTCAATAAGAAATAAAGTCTTACAAATCGAGAGGATTGATTTCACTGCACCGGGTTATACCCCATATGGCTCGGTCTCTGTACGCAGGGCGGCCTGCTCAAAGCATCGCAAAAAACACGAACTCTGTAGCTCCAGTGACGACCTCCAGGAGTCTCCGAGAAAAAATGCACTCGTGAACCGGTAGACGTAACTTGGAATTGAATCCACAACTTTCAGAGCGCGAGGCAGACGGCTTAACCACTTCGCCACGGAGACTTCCGAAGAATAGTCTCAATACTAAACAATAAAGAATTGAGTGGCGGGGTAACGGGATTTCTGTATCAAGGGATACGCAAGGCAACTACTTCCCTCGGCTAGTCTACGGGACATGCTTTGACATGGTGGAGTACTCGTATATCCCACATCACATCAGGACAACAATGAAAGCATATGGTGGAATGAGCTTGAGAGCAGTAGACATACAGTTGTTGATTATACTCTGAAGTTAGCGACGGTAGGCAGAGGATCTCTTTATAGAGACAATGGCTATGGCCAGTGTATGGTCACTGCTATCATGAAAAGCAGTGGCAAACTACCTTCCTTGCAAATTCCTAGTCAATTATCTTTCGATATCTCACACAATGACGGGCGCTCGTTGCTTGTCCTCATGAGAGAACGACTGGCCGCCTCTTTCTCCTTGCTATAGGCCTACGAAAATGTGATGGCGTTTTCACATCACAGCCCTTAGCAGGAAACTGCTGCGAGATAATACATTATAAAACACACACACACACACACACACACACACACACACACAGTATCAAATAAACCACCTAAATGGGTGTTACATCAACGTAGCCTCGCTCAACAGGAAAACTCAAGTGTACCAGATGACTGAGACAGTCGGAAGCGATTGGGTGCAAACGATTTATAATGCTATAAATTGGGACAAGGGTGGTCGCACCATGAACACAGATGGTCAGTCAGAGAATGTCAAACAAAATATGAAAAGACGGAGCATTAGCATTGTAGGAATGTGTTAGACCAAATGGGAAGGGAATTGTGGCATAGACAACTATAAAGTAAAGTATTCATTCTGAGAGATGGATCACCAAAGACGGGTAGCCATTACTTGAGACCGTTAAAAAACCAAATTCTGATAAGAGGTGCTGGACATTGTCAGACAGAATGTAACCTAGAAAGGTTAATTGTCAGATAGAATGTTACTGGTAAAGTTTAATGTCGGATAGAATGTCACTGGTGAAGTTAACTGTCAGATAGAATGTTACTGGTGAAGTTAACTGTCAAATAGAATGTTACTGGTAAAGTTAACTGTCAGATAGAATGTTACAGGTAAAGTTAACTGTCGGATAGAATGTTACTGGTGAAGTTAACTGTCAGATAGAATGTCACTGGTGAAGTTAACTGTCAGATAGAATGTTACTGGTAAAGTTTAATGTCGGATAGAATGTCACTGGTGAAGTTAACTGTCAGATAGAATGTTACTGGTGAAGTTAACTGTCAGACAAAATGTTACTGGTGAAGTTAACTGTCAGATAGAATGTTACTGGTGAAGTTAACTGTCAGATAGAATGTTACTGGTAAAGTTTAATGTCGGATAGAATTTTACTGGTAATGTTAACTGTCATATAGAATGTTACTGGTAAACTTTACTGTCGGATAGAATGTTACTGGTGAAGTTTAATGTCGGATAGAATGCTCTGGTAAAGTTAACTGTCAGATAGAATGTTACTGGTTAAGTTAACTGTCGGATAGAATGTTACTGGTGAAGTTAACTGTCGGATAGAATGTTACTGGTAAAGTTAACTGTCAGATAGAATGTTACTGGTAAAGTTTACTGTCGGATAGAATGTTTCCATCACCTTCTGAAGTCAACGTCTAGTTTAGTTTAGTCGATGGATCAACATCACGGCACATGGGTGCAACCCATAATTGCTCCGTTTTCCTCCTAACTAAAATCTGAGTCTGGAGAAACTCAGCTCAGTGCACGAACTCCGTAGCACCGACGAGGTTCCTGAAAATACGTCGGGTAGATTTTTAACTCGAAATTTTGCCCGGTCAGCGCCGTTAGGCTACTCTTTTTAGATTTCCAACTGCCAAGGGATATTTTACGTGCGCAACAATACACACGGACGTCCGATCTCACTACCCAGAGAGCAGGGGAAATTTTATTACTTGCCCACGTGAAAAAATCCCGGTCATCGCCGCGGCTTGAACCCGGGACCTCCAGCACTCGAGGCGGACACCATGCCTCGAGACCACGCAGCCCCCTATCGCAGTCAACGTCAATCAAGTGTACCATAACAGGAGAAAGCAGTGAAGATAACATGTACGTATTTTATAGTGACCAGGATAATGCATTGAAGAAGTGCAGAATCTCGACACAAATATTGGAGTCTTTAATGCTAAAGTTGGAATCCAACAAAATGATTACACAGCAGGCACATATGGTCTAGAAACAAGTAATTGAAGAGGAGGCAGACTCATAGAGTGGGCAACAGCATTTAGTGTGATTGTTGTTGGAAGCACCTGGTAGCAGCAACACTCAAGAAGTTTATGGATGTAGAAGAGTCCTTAAATAGATTAGAAACCACATTTGCTAAATTCTTATCAACCAAACAAAATTGAGAAATGTATTCAAACAATGTTTTCCCATTGTGAATTGAATAACGAAGATACAGAGAATAGATTGCACGATATATTGCCTGGCATATTTCGTTGCATACATACTGCGGAAATCACACAACATAAACTACAGTAATTAGATAAATCCTTCAAACTGAAACACTACGCGTGTTTTTTTTTAAACTATAAAATAGTGGCTGAAGCGATCACTATCTGCAGAAGCCAGTTTTGTACAAACAGAGAGACATGATAGTCATTTTAAATTACAGTGGAAGACAATTGGAATTACTGTGTGGTTACTTTAATTATTGTTCTGCGTGCGATTTATGCAGTATATGCCTAACGACAAGATGTAGCGAAATATACCAGGCAATAAATCGTGCAATTTATTTTTTGTGTCTTCGTCATTCAAACGTATTCAAACTTCGAAAACAGTACCGAATGAATATTAGTTATAGGCAGAATTCGCATAAAGTTAAAGACATATAAACCATGACACATTAAATCGAATCTGTGTGGACATTCAACATAGAAATAAACAACAAATGTAATACTTTGTGTTCTCTCTATTTTTTTTTTAATGTTACATATCCCTTACAGGAGGTTGCAGTCAACACCAGCATTTTTCAGCTGCTGTTGATGTACTAGGCGAGTTTTACGTTCAGTAGTTTGCCATTGCTTTCTGAACGACCGGCTCACATACCCCCGTAAGTTACCAGCGCGGCGCGAACCGCTGCCGATTCTCGCAGCTGTTGATTTCCCCACGTGGATATACGGGATTACGAACAATGTCGTTAACTCCTTGGCCAGGGAGACCGATTACTCTTTAATTTAGCTCTAGAATTACTCTTTCAAAATGAAAATTATCAATAAAAAACATTGAAGAACTCCCTCAGACTGGCTGCAAAATCAATGACATATTTCTGGTAAAACTGTCGTAGGTAGGAATCGGCAATCCATCTTATGCGAGAAGTGGCATCTTGTAAATAGAACAACAGCGAAACTTCTGTTGCAGCTAACATGCCTAAGTTTATATTTTTATTTTGGGGCCCTCTCTGACGACTCATACTCATGAGATAAGTAACGTGAGTATAGATGTATGTAGTTATATCAGTGTATGTTTGTTGTCAACGATTGCTCTAACCGAAACGTCCATTCTGTCACTTTGTCATTGTATCCTTGCACATCCGATTAATTCCACATTTTCCTTGATTCGCTCATTGTTGCATAATTAAGTGAATTACGTACCGCAATTTCGCCAAGCCTGTGACTTAGTACACCCGACTTCGACAAGCATATTTTCCGGTTTTCTGTCCTTAGCCTCTGACTGTCCCTAGTCTACCTTATAAGGCAGTAGGTTTGTTTATCGCTTCGTCTGGTCCCTACCCCTTGACCTGTCCAACATGGAAGACCCTAAGCTAAGTTACCTTCGGCAAGCTCTTGGAGTCATTGGGACAGGCAAGTCCCTCCATCACATCAACATAGCTACACAAAAGAGGGATTTACTTATTGAAATACAACAGTTTTATTGTAGTTCCACCAATTTCATTTCCCATTGTACACCAACACTTCTATCCATTTTATTTACCATGGTACACCAACACTTCTACTAATTTCATTTCCCATTTTAAACCAACACTTCCACTCATTTAATTTCCCATGCTACAACAACACTTCCACCCATTTAATCTCCCATGGTACACCAATCTCACTTCGAAAAAAATCTATCCCGTTTGAGATCTCAGACAACCTGAACACCAAGGCACAGGACTTGAGTGGGACAAATCAGTCTTCCACGGGATTCACAATCAAGCAATGTTGCCAATACACAATACGTATATTTAACAGTGATCCATTAACAGTATATTCTTGTCGGATATCCTGTGTCTTTCCTATTTCGCTGTTTCTCCCCCATTGGGCCATAGAGCCTCAACCAGCTCACTCCTAGCTATCCCTGAATGAACTAAAAAGGACAGTTAAATTCACAAGAGAGACAACACTGCAGTTAAAGTCTTTTCCGAACTAAAGAAGAAAACCAAGCTATCACATATTGTTCCGTGCAATATGCACTGTTTACGTTCACAACTTTTATTTGACAATGTTTTTTTCAATATGTGAATGTATCATGCGTAATATGCATTGTTTATGCTTACAAAACCCATTTGACAATGTTTTGTTTTTCCCTATGTAAATGTAACATGCACATTTGATGAATGAAAGATGAGTGATTGAAAGGGCCGAATGTAAGACGGGCCTGCGTGCCCAATTTGTTACCCTTTTAAAATAAAGTTCGTTCGTTCGTTCGTTCGTCCATGTCCCCCCACCCCCATATTATTCATTTCGTTCTCTACTTCTCTTCCCCGTGTGTGTGTGTGTGTGTTGTTTGTGTATGTGCGTGGGAGGAGGGGAAAAAAAGGGGGGGGGGGTCTTGCTCTATTTCTTTTACCTTGTGGATGTCAGACAAAGATATTTTAGTGATACAATTCTCAGGTGTTCTCAATGTATGTCCAGGCAAAGATATTTTAGTGATATTTCTTCTTCTTCTTTCCGTTTATCCGGAGTATTTTTTTCAGATGTGATTGTGGTGTGTCTCGTTAGGCACCCTTGGGTCGAAACCCTTAGGTCAACACATCCGGCTTTTAGCGTGCATTTTTGACCAGGTTTGCATTCCTGGGAGACTCTCACTTTTGTGGTACCGTCCACCTCCCAGCTGGTCAAGTTGGAACAGTCGAAGACTTCACGGTCATATCATATCCCTCAAAGGAAGGCAGGGACAGTCCATAGCATTTTCCGCCATCCTGGGTGGCTTCCATAATTGCAGAGCCGACACATAGCGCTCTGGTGCTGGGCTCACCGAGGGAATCGTCACGTCCTGCTCATGGCTGCTTTAATTACTCACTTCAATATATTGGGCATTTCGTTCGCCCCGGGCCGTTCCCGCACAAACCAAACAAGTCTGCAGACGGTATCCACTCAGCGAGTTTTCGACTCTGACATGTGCTTGTCGTTGAGCTCGTCAGAGCTGTTCCAGGCACGACGGACATTCGGAAAACTACCTAGTCAGAGCTGTTCCGAACAAGAGCGGCATTCGGAAACTAGGTAGTCAGAGCTGTTTCTAGCACGACAGACATTCGGACAAGACATTTTTAATCGGACGTAAATGCGTAGTGCCAATTTTTATTTTGCCACCCGTAGGACGGCACTTCCGGCTTCGGCGGGCATTTTTAATGAAGTTAGCCTTCCTCGTTTTAGTGACACAATTCTCAGGTGTTCTCAATGTATGTCCAGACAAAGATATTTTAGTGATACTATACTCAGGTGTTCTCAATGTATGTACAGACAAATATATTTTAGTGATATTATTCTCAGGTGTTCTCAATGTATGTACAGCGGCAGTGTCTTCCCTTCCAATGTTGACTAATTGGTATTTGTTTAGAGCTCCAGATTGGTGATTCTGTCGTACCATTTTAGTATAACTGAGAATGCTTATAGTTTATTTGTAATTGTTACAAGTGTTCTCCATGCCTTTGTTCCCTGCGGTGGAACTAATTTAATGTTGTAATTACATATTGTAAGTTTGGTATCGATGTTAATTTATTTTGACTTCGACAAATGCCCTTGTCTTTTGTATTCTTATGTTTATGTCGCTGTCTACTTCCCCATTGTTGTCTACATTGAAATTTGTTAAAATCCAAACTTATCAGGAGGATTCACTACTAAATAAACAACCGTCCAACCAACTAACCAATGTCAACAATACACAATACGTACACTAACTGCATCCACTATGAATATATTTGACACCGATTTCCCGTATCATTCAGTTAGAATAATTTTAATTAAAAAACCGGAGCCATTTGTGCATTTTCTGTGAATTTTGCATTCATATTTTCAGTTCACCTTTGTCCGGTTCCCAAGCTAAACCGCTTGTCACATAATTAGCAAATGAGATTCTTCGGTATCCCGTACATGAACATGAGATCTCACAAATATGCCAGTGTGGGGTATTAAGTGTAAGGAGCATATTCTGCAGCTCTGTCGTTTAAGAAAACTTTCATTTTAATCATCTATTATCAATTCTATAAATAAAATATGTTTATGTAACATATAAATTATACCGTGTTTTAAGAGTCTTAAGTGAGATACATTTTACACGGAATCATCATCGTCTTCATGTACCCTGCCAACTGGCGTAGGTGTTCATGTCTCTTCACAGATCTCGTTTCTTGGTGTTCTGAATCAATTCTGCAGATGATATTTCTTCATGCTACCGTCTCAGTCCTTTAAGCATCATTCTTCTTGGTCCGCCACTACCTCTTTTGCCACTGATCATTCCAGTTTATTTTTATTTAAATGTTTGCGCTCGCTCTCTATGAACTCAAGCGTAGTCCATACACTCTACTTTTAGTAACACTGCACTGGAGAATGCGTGTCAAGTATCTTTCCTTATTACCAGTGTCCCTCGCCATCAGGGGAATCCACTCTGATTTCATCGGTACTTGTAATTTACGTCCCCAAGTCAAGGACGCGAAATCACATCATTTTAGTCCAACTAACCGGTATAGGGGTTGAACCCCCTACATCAGCATCAGTGCACCGGATGTTTAAGAACGAGAACTCTTTTCCATTCGGCCATGCAGACCTCCATCTTTTCAGTGGTCGTTATGTTCTCCATTGCCTCTCTTCTCATCACATGACTAAAGAATTATGTTTGTATCTTTCTTATAGTTGTATATATAATGTTCTAGTTTCGTTAGCCTCTTCCAGGCAATCGTTGTTAGTTACACTGGCAATCCAAGTTATACATACATAATTTAAAAAAAAAAAAAACTCAATATAGTTGATTTATTTGGTTGTTTCGGGATTTGAAAATTAAATATTGAGCACAACCCACTACCGGCAACGCTGATCGCACTCCGGCATGAACCTAAGGCCCATCCACGTCAATATGGAAGCAGTATACTCGAGTTTCGCTCTCGTTTGAGCTCGTCAGTAGTGCATATATTTGCACTATATAGTGAGTAAGTGACTGTGAGTGCAAATATATGCACTACTGACGAGCTCAAACGAGAGCGAAACTCGAGTATATTGCTTCCATATTGACGTGGATGGGCCTTAGGTTCATGTCGGACTCAATATAATGTTTACTAAACATCTTTATCGTGGGTTCAACCCCTATTGGAAACTATTCCAGTGACAATTCTACATTTGCATCTTGAAGTGTTAGGTCTTTACATGTTCTAGGCCACGGATTACTGTTGTGAGATGTTAAGTTCCCCTCCGAACTGCCTTCCTTCCAAGATAATTACAAGAACATTCTTAAAATTATCCAGTATCCATTTATGAGGCTGGGTCGACCCCACAGCTTTGGAGAGAGAGAGAGAGAGAGAGAGAGAGAGAGAGAGAGAGAGAGAGAGAGAGAGAGAGAGAGAGAGAGAGAGATTTAGGAATCGACATCACAGCATTCGGGGCATTCCCATAAGTGCTCCGTCCCCATCCTCAGCAGCCAGCGAAGAGTTCCAACACTAATAGTACCAGTAGCAATCTGATTATAAGTCCGTCTCGCCTTTCCTTTGAGCGTTGAGCGTCGGCCAGATCCCTTCGTCACTCCTCGTTGTCTCATTCTTGCCAGACCATGGTAATCCATTTGCTCCTCCGAGGTGTGCACGTGCTCCCACGAGGCCGCAACCACGTCTGCCTTGTCATGTATCAATACTCCACCAAGTTCTGCAGAGCCAGCCAATCTGTCCGCCTGTTCATTTCCCAGCACACCGGCATGCCCCGGAGAAAAGATCCAGGCGATGCTTGTCACCCGTGACCTCCAAAGCGAAGCAAGCCACTCCGCACGAAGAGAGAGAGAGAGAGAGAGAGAGAGAGAGAGAGAGAGAGAGAGAGAGAGAGAGAGAATGGGACAGTCAGAAAGTGAGTTAGTGTTGGCGTGTGTGTGTGTGTGTGTGTGTGTGTGTGTGTGTGTGTGTGTGTGTGTGTGTGTGTGTGTGTGTGTGTGTGTGTGTGTGTGTGTGTGTGTGTGAGGGGAACAGGGATAGGGAGCTGAGAGAATGCACCTCAGGTTACATAATATTCCATATTTTGTCTCTGTCCTCATTTTTCGTATTATGATTTTACTGCCACTTTATTTTAACATATACTATATGAAAACCTGCGCATTGCTTATTTCATCATGCTTATGTCAACTTTAGGAACCAGCTTATTGAATTGTATCACTATTTTTAAGCTTCACAATGTATATGTATTATTTGTCTCTACCCCCCCCCCCCTCCCCCAACGTTTCCCTTTTTTTTTCATTTCTGTGAGGATGCTCACGATAATCGTTCGTGTAGTGTGTGTAGAGTGTGAGAGTCTGTTAATATTAGTTTCAGTGAATATGTGAGGCAGCGTGCTTGTGTCTAGATGTGTGAGTGTGTGTGTGTGTGTGTGAGGGGGTGGGGTGGAGGTGAGGGAGATGGGTGTGTCGGTATATATGTGTATGAGTGTGTATGTGTGTGAGATTGAGTAATAGTGAGTGATCGAGTGAAAAAATGAGTGAATGTGAGAAAATAAGTGTGTGTCAGTCTGTCTGTCTGAGTGTGAGTGAAAGAGTGAGAGAGGGTGATAAAGTGAGTAAGTGACTGTGAGTTAGAGAGTCAGTGAGTGAGTGAGTTAGAAAGGGTGAGTGAGAGAGAATTAGTGAGTATGGATGTGTGTGTATGAGTGAGAAAGAGAGCGACAGTGAGTGAGGGAGGGTGAGTGTGCAAGAGAGAAAGTAGGTGAATGAGAGGGTGAGTTAGAGAGTCGGTGGAGAGAAAATGAGAGAGTGAGCGAGAGAGAATCTGAGTGAGATACTGAGTGAATTTGTGTGTATGTCTGCTTGTTTGGGTGTGTGAGTGATAGAGTGAGTAAGTGAGTGCGATTTAGAAAGTGAATGGGTGAGTGTGAGAGAGAGAGAGATTGAGTTAGCGAGTGAGATAATGAGTGAGAGAGTGAATGTGTGTGACTATGTGTGTGAGAGAGAGTATGTGGGAGAGTTATGGGGGGCGGGGGGAGAGGGGCGGGGGGAGAGAGAGGTAGGGGT